>JADHKJ010000034.1:0-267297 GCA_019925595.1 Grosmannia huntii
TTCCTTTCCTTCTAAGCCACACCGAGAAAACAGAGACAAGCATCCCGACCGGCTCACCCTAATACTTCCTTTTCGTATACTCTGTCCAGCTTACGCAATTGATTTCCTTTTGGCCCCCCCCCCCCCCCCACCCCCCGGGGGGGGGGGGGGAGAAGATAAAGGGACGAGGACGAGACAACGGCGCCGAACGGTTCTCTTGTCCGTCAGAGCTCCTCTGGTCTGGCAAGAAGGCAGACAAGGTCAGAGCATGGACGAGCTGTGATACGACATGCCGCTGTGTTCCTGGCGGAGGAAGACGGTGGGGGAGCTGCACGGAGGTCGACAGACTTATAGGACTGGTGGCTGTTGTCTGGGTTGGGTGAGTGGGAGAAGGGGGGAGAGGGAGAGAGAGGGGGAGAGAGGAAGGGGAAGAGGAAGAGTGAGGCCGTGGCAGGATCAACGAGGAATAATAAGACCGGCGAGCAGAGAGCAGCCAGAGACAGAAACGGCAAGGTGGGCTGTGATCCTATGCAAGACAGCGTTTAAACGGGGCGACGGGTCGCGGCTCGTCTCTCGTTCGTTCCCAGAGGCGCGTGCTAGTCGGTTGTAGTGGTGTGGTGGGACTCTGTTCTACGCCGGGGAGAGCCTTTGCTTTTGTTGCCGTAGGTAGGGTAGGTTGGTGTCGGTCGGGTCGGTGGCTCACGGAGGTTGTGCGACTCTAAAGTCATCGGCGTCTCTGACATGGGGGTGGTTTATGACCAGGGTTTCGCTTTTCCTGCAGGGTTGACGTCGAGGCAGAGAAAAGAGGGAGGGGGGGGGGTCTACGAGTATCCGTACTATGTATGAGCAAGCGGGCCTCTTTTTGACCCCCCTCCCCGGACCATGCTGTTAATCTTCTAATCAGGGCAATGGACAGTCGTCCGCCAAGACTTGTTGCCTTTTCAGTATACGCTTAGCATTGCTTCCATACCTCGTTGGAGCTATCCTCTTTTCTTTTTCTTTTTTCTTTTCTTTTTTTCCTTTCTCTTTCTCTTTCTCTTTCCTCCTTCTCCTCCTTCTCCCCCCTCTCTCTCCTTTCTTCCCTCGCTCTGCCCTCCCTCAGTCGTCGCCACCACACCACTGGCAAACGGTCACAGAACCTTTCAGCCCATCCTGCTCGCCTTTCACACAGACACCAGCTCCCTCCCACACAAACACACAAATACATGCACATATGCATACACACACACACCCCTCCCCTGTAGACTGGCCAGGTGGCGAGTGCCCACCTGAGAGGGATCCATTCTACGATCCGGGGTTCCTCCAGCTTGCATTGGCCAGATGGCCGTGTAGCACGCAGCTCTACAGTCTCACGTTTGTCGACAATGCATCGCTGGCTTGGCCGCGGCCGGTGGCAACAGGAAGGAACGGAATACCATTTGTCTGATTGCTTTCTGCAGACAGTAGCAATACGACAGACAGTGTGCCCGTGATAGCATTGGGAGTGGACCTTGGGTAAGATTTCAGTTGAGCTGCAAGGCACAAGGACAGAGCCAGCAGCCGTGTTTCCTACGACATAAGCTCATGATACGAGCCCGGGGTCTTGAGCGGCTCAAGCGCCTTGTGTGATGTGTAAATCATTAGGTTGGGCCTGGTGTGCCGGCGAGAGTTTAAAGATGATTTACTTTTTGTGGGCAAAGCCGGAGAAGAACATGGGGCTGGCTACGGTGCTCTCCCTATTTTTTCCCATCTGTTCTTTCTGTCTCTTTTCGGGAAAAGGGGGGGAATGGTTCAGTTCATTTCATTTCTGTCTCATTGTGTCGTAGGCACCATGCAAGCTCAAACAAGCTACTCTATTCGGATTTTGTACAGATTAATGTGGGGGCCAGGGGCACCCAACAACAAACAGAGGCGAGGCAGAACGAGCGGCCGGGCAGCGAGAGGCAGAGCCAGCGAGGAGAAGGAGATACGAGTCATGATGGAATCTTTATCAGACGGACGGAGTATGTACTCGTATTCTTGCCGGCGGGAAAGAAGAGCTGCTCCGCACCTCTCTCTCCACTCCACTCGGAGCGAGATGAAGAGGACGGCGATCTGACTAGGAGCAGGAAGAAGCAACGTCTGTGGTGGAGGGAGGTTCGCTCCGTAGATTAGGACCACCACTAGGACCCATGACGTGTGGTATTCGGATCACGCTCCTCGTACACATCCGGCTGGTGTGCCGCCACTTCGCTTGAGGGCTCGGGGAGATGAAGGGGGAAGGGGGCCGTTCACCGTCCACGGGCTGCTGATGCAGAACCAGGCCGAAGGCTGGCCCGTTTCTTCTACGACTAGGCGCCGCCGGCATGTGGGGAGGGGGGGTGGCCAAGGACATCTTTGCAAGGCGCGCGAGGGGGAACGACAATGAGAATCGACAGAGTACCGAGTACGAGTACGTCGAGGGGACGACTGGAACAGGCACAATGTCTCGGTGGCGAGCCGCAACGGGAAAGGGCCTTTCGATCCTTTTGCGAGCCTGTGTCTGGCGATGGAAATGGGGGGGTGGAGGGCACAGGAGATTGGGACAGGTAGGATAGGAGAAGCAAAAAGGGAACTGGCCTGCTGCAGATGTATATACAAGGTACCTGTGAGCTAGTGCTGGCTGGGCTGTCTGCACGGTACGGAGTACGAGTACGGATTCCATAGCGGGCGTACAAAAAGGTATCTTAGTAACAAAAAAGCCTGAGCGCTAGCCCAGGTCCACCCGCCGAACAGAGAGGCATGGCACCACCCGCACTGTCCCTGTTAGGAAGCCCCCCGGGAAGAATCTGGCCAGGACTCGTATCTTACATGGTAGGCGACCGGGCGGCTGCCGTTGCCCTTGCATGCCCTGGCTTCTGGCCTTCTCGACAACCCCCCTTTTCGCGCACATACGAGCCGTGGTAGCCCGTAGCCCTGCTACGGATTGCATGCCCCACTCCCAATGCCCTGGTTGCTCGTACTGTAAGATTCGCAAAGTGCAGCGATTTCTTCATTGCCCAGAGTTCTCACCGACACGCTCCACCAGACGTTGAGACATGTGCCATGCATGAGGCTTCATACGGCAGTCGCTACGCTCTCCCACATCCTCAGCCCTCTCGCGAAAGCTGTTTTTGTGTCTCCGATACGCAGCAATGGCAAAAAAGCAAATGCGCCCAACCTCCACTGTCTGTTCGCTTCGGCAGCACCGTTGCAACGAAGCCTTCTCGCGTACAATGCGATCCTCCTCGGGTAACCCTAGCTGAACGTAGCATAAGCCCACCTGGCGAAGGACAAGAGGAATGGGGAAAGAAAATAGAAGAAAAAAAAAGAAAAAAAGAGGGTTGCTTCGACAGAATCACACGCCGTACAGTACAGGCATCCCAATACGATGCTCCGTAGGTACGAGTACCTTACCCTGCGCTTTATGCTAGCGCTGCAGCGCACGAGGCACCGGCCACATGCTGGCTGGAAGCGGGACCTACTATGTACCGACTTCTCGACGAACGGGGCTGCTAAGTACTCTGCATCTTGCATCGTGCATCTGCATGCCGTGGCTCTTTGTACACGTCCATGTATGTATGCCGAGGCTGAGCTCCGACAAATCCACCGGCAGATGGCCCAGAAACCTTGGTCCGCCGGTCAGCTCCTCTTTCATCCTTGCCTGTTTCAGAAAGCACAGATTCCAGCAATCTGTCAAACGAGCAATAACTGCGCAATAACTGCGCAATTAATCTTGTGGCATGCCACGGGAGAGTGGCGGTGCTCGACAAAAAAAGAAAGGGAGGGTGCTCTGTGCAGGAGAAAGAAGGAAGCCAGAGGTCCAGACGGGCCTTTGGCGTAGGACAGCGGCCTTCACCGAAGGAAAAAAGAAGAGGCCACTGGGCCTTTGAGACAAGAGACTCGTACGAGCGTGTCGCCGTTGGAGCCGGAAGGACAACCCTGCCCGCTTACGACATAACGGCGACAGTGCACAGAGCGCCCCGGCCCCTTTTTCCAGCTCAGCTCTGCGCAGTATCGGGACACAACACAGATCCCGACGTCGAACAGGAAAATGTAAGATACGGAGTACGGGTACGGAGTACATAGTAGTAGTGCTCGTACAGAGCAATAATCGCCATCGAGAAGGCCGGGGTGCGGGCAGATCCCTGTCGTTGCTACCCCAATCGAGGCATATCGTGTGAAGAATACTCGTAAGAAGCAGGACACCGCTCATTAGCTCCCTCCCATTTCCATGCATGGGCCTAATAGTCCGCACCACTCAATCCCTTGGGCTCGTTCCTTTCTTTCTTTTTTTTTTTTTTTCTTTCTTTTTCGTCCTCCTTTCTTTGTCCCGGCTCGCACGCCGAACTGCCTCTTTTCACTTCTTTCCGCCTCTCTCTCCCGGCTGAGAAGCAGAGACGTGTTGGAGGCGGGGTGCAAGCGACGGAGACTTGGTTGCATCATTGCACCATTGTGTGCATCTTGTGTCGTCTGTGCGTCTTATGCCGTCTGCTACATAGTATAATCTCCATCTTCTCCACATGTCGATACTGTTGGAGCCAAACAGCCTCTCTGCAGCCGAAGTCTCGAGTTCAGGATCGCTACCGATTCGCAAAGGGCTACCAACCGTGCACAAAAGCGGTTCAGCACCACCCTCCAAACATGGACAAAAAGGGAAGTAGCGCGTTGGCCGTGCTACGCCGAATCTGGCCATTGGTTTTATGAAGTAGTACTGCCTGCCCCTTCCCTTGTCATTAGCACTTCCAATCACTGCAGATCCCCAGGTTTGATCTCAATGCTCCTTCCCCAAAGCTCATCCTGCCACATGTTGCGTATGTTGCGTCACAGGCAAATTGCCACGCAAATGCAAAGGCCTCGTCTCCATTGCCATCTCGCCTACGACTGCGCTTTCTTGCCCCTTTCTGTCTGCATACTCCGTAAATACTCGAACCGCTTTGTCCGTGCCGTCTGCTCCCGAATACGTACAGGTCGTATTGGCGGCTGTCGTGGTCTACTTTGCCATTCACCATCCAACAGTCGCCTGCACGCGTCACAATTGTGCTTATGTAGTACTATGTAGCTACGCTTTCGCATCAATTCCCTACTCCCATAGTATGACGACAGTTGATGGGGCATCCTCCAGCAGCCCCTGTACTGCTACTGCGGCTCTTCATCTGCTTCCAATCTGGTCGTCCCATAATAATATTGCCCAAATAAGGAGCGGACATGCGGTATAGCTCGTTGGCAACAGCAGCTGAGTCGCGACGCTTCCCTGCTACCGTCTGAAGTTGTGGTCGAATCATTTTGCCAGGGTGCTCAGCCACTGCACAAGTACCTGAACAGGCGCGCTAGCGGTGCACGGAGTACTCCCTTGTACATGCGAGCCCCGTCGCTCTTCTGTCAGTTACTGACACAACCGCTAGCGCTCGGCCACTCCCAACGATCATCAATGCCTCTACCCAATTCCAGTTTGGATTCACGTCAATAAAACCAATAACGTCCCAACACACCTTGCTTTTCAGCCGCCGCCCCTCCATCTTGTCCCAAATAAGGACTGATGCACAGTTCGGCCAGTTCAACCACTGCCTTGTAGGGGAAAGGGTTGCAATATGCCGCCGATGATCCGCGCTTTGGAGCAACCGAACTGCGAATACGATCGACAGTGGGACTACTCCGTAGCCAGCTTCTCATGGGCGAAGACACGGCAGATGACGAGTCAATGCCTCCGAATCCGTCGGCTCTACCGTTCAGTCTACGGAGCACGGCAGCAGACGTTCCCTTGGCCCACTCAGAACTTCGGACCACCGAGCATTGCCGTTCTTTCTTCTCCACTGTAAAACCTCCGAGGGGGAACAAGAATTCTGCTCTCTCAAACACGGGATACCCACTGTATCTATCCATCCAATCGACCTCAACCGCGTCCGGTCTTGTTGACAAAGGAGGCAAAAAGGGGCGGGAGATACACAAGGAACGAGGTGGAAAACAGAACTCCGCGGAACCCCTACATCGTCACTCTCCTCCCAAACCTCATTGCGGCGCGCATCCCGCGGCCCTGCTTCGGATCCCAGCGCGGTGCCTCGTACGAACAGATTTACAGGCCGGCCTAGCGGACATGCTTTTTAGGAATAGGCTCTACGGCGATCCTGCTTTTCTTTTACCACAATAGAAGCACGACGGCCTGTTATTGTGGTCAAGACAGAAGGTGCATGTCTCATCCCTGGAGAAATTCAAGACTAACAGCAGGCAGGGTGGCCCTGAAGACGAGTGCAGAGCACAGAGCACAGAGCACAGAACGTCAAACGAGGGCCGAGACCGTTGGCGACTACCAGGACAGATTGCAGACCACATATTGTAAAAGGAAAAGTCGATGCAGGGAGTCACTGCAGGAGGCGGTGCAAGGTCCGGCACTAGCCGGGATGGCCTGCGAGTCGCCGACCCTATTTTGATAACTGTTTCTCCGTTGTCGAGAAATGCCACGGCCTAGCCGCTCCGCAGGAGATGCGTGTTCGACTGGGAATGGCTGGGAGAACGGCTTCCTCGTCTAACCTTTCGGGCCTACTGCACAGCTCGAGGCCAGGTCGGTTATATTACCTTGGCCCAGGTTGATCCTTGCTCGCATGTGGCGTGTATCGATGGATAAAGGCACAGCATCGAAAAAAGGAAGGCAAAAGCGATCCTGAGGCGTATTACTACTATGTACGGAGTAAGATACGTCGTATGTACAATTGGACGGGAAAACAACCCCCAATGTTGCCAAGTACGCTTGTCTAGAGGAGCTGATCAGGTCCGAACTGGGATCTAGGGTCCTTTTGCTATTGCCCGTTTAGGCAGCTTTTTTGTCTTCGACTACGGAGTAGTTTCCAACGGTTTGAGAGTCACGGCTTTGCGCTCCTGTCCGTCATGCAAGGGGGGCACTATGTGCTGAGATGCATACATAGAACTGCGTAGTGCGTGCCTGTGTTCCTTGCACCCGCCCAAGACGCACTCCTTGGGGTCTTGTTATCTTTGTTGGTTTTCGCTCCCGTGTGTTTTTTCTTCTTCTCGTAAATTGCTTACCATAAAAGACAGAAAATGAAATGAAAACGACCGAGAAAGGAATACCGCCACTTCTTTTCCTGTCCATGTAAAATGATCGGCATCCGTATTAATTTGAGATCTGCCCAGAAACTCGACTCACGGCAATCGGCAAATCGTCCTGTGAGGGGCCGCAATGTATGCTGCTCGCTCGTATTGTAGCAGAGCAGGGACCAAGATGGACCGGTGTTCGGACGATTGGAGGACAAATCGCAACGGTTGGCGAGAAAAGTCCCCGGCCATCGAGGCAATTTAGGCGACCTGCGGAGTATTAATGCGCGATATGGGAGAAGGCGCAAGTTAGCAGGCAGTATCGGGTACCGAGGAGAAAAAAAGGCAGAGGACATTATTAGAAGAGGAGCCTTGCGCAACAGGACTACATGGCGAAAAAAAGGAGGTGATAACGGCACGCTTGTCTGCTTGGTCGATAATTCAAGGAGCCCCTCCACACACCCCTTGCCTCGCTTCCTATTGACACAAGCCAAAAACGGTACGAGGGATACTCGCAGAGTGGCTACGGACGGAATATGAGAACACGCACATGTGAAACTGCCGAACTGGGCCAAATAGAAGAGAGAACGCTGGCCCCGGCCGTCTTCTTTCCTTCTCTTCAGGGCATGGGCACATTGTGCAGTTCTCCCTGGTTTCGATCGCATATGGAATGGGTGGCGCCAAGCGGAGAAGGATCTGAGTCAAAAGCTGTCTGCGTGCTCCGTACTGGTCGTAGCAGTGTAATAACAACAAGACTATGTAATAATACTACTACGAAAGAGAGAAGTGACAAGCAACCCGGCCGGCTGGGGAAGATGGGTGGGAATAGGAAAGGGGGTCGTCCCGATCAGCGGGAGCGTACCGCCGAATCAGAAGTGGGCACATCCCAGAGTAGCAGCAGAGCAGGGGGGTGAGAAATGGAGGGCCAGAGCTTTCTGCTTCCGACCACGAGTGCAGGCCTTGCAGTCGATAGTGTGGTTTTAAAGGCCTCTCTCATTTCGCATAATGTCTACAGGCCTGAGGAGGGTGGGGAGGAGAGGGCCGTGCTTTGCAGCCCATGGAGCTAGCCGGGCTTCGTTTACTGTGTATGGAATGCTCAGACTCGTACGAAGTAGACGTGCGCAGCTCGTCTCGGCGCATCATCCGTGCAGACGACGATGGCCTCCTTTTGAGGGGGGGTGTTTTCGTGTTTTTTTCGTGTTCTTTCGTTTCTTTCGTTTCTTTCGTGTTCTTTATTTTTATTTTTATTTTTATTTTTATTATCTGTTCTTTCTCTTTTCTCGTTTCTCTTGTATTTCCACCTCTCTCTCTCTTTCTCTCGCCAGTCAGTCGTGGCTCTCCTTTCTTGCCGCCCGCAGATTGCCCGTCCGCGAGATATCTCATCAGGCTGCAGAGCCCAACCGGCAGGGGTCACGAAAGTTGGTAGCGCGCCAAGGAGGGGGGCTGTGCGTGAGTGACATGGACCACCGGTTCCAACGCACGTTCTTTTGTCTAGGGGTGTGGGATGGAGCGGCAAAAAGGACCATTGACAACGTAGTCTTCCAAAGACACGAAGTCATCTCGTTTGAATGAGAAGAGAAAGCAGTCGGGCGGAGGGTCGTTTTCTCGGTCGAGGACGACGGGACGGATGGATGGGGGTGGGTGTATATGACAGGACGGGGAGATACGGAGTACGGAGCCCAGGTCAATAATGGAAGGCAGCTATGACGATCAGTCGAGTTTCCATTGCCGCTCTCTTCCGACAGCTCATGCAACAGGCTCAGAGGCAATGCGAGGGGACCTTGGCCAACGGCCTGCGACCTCGGGTGATCGATATGCCCTGCACTAGACACAACAACGTTATGGGTTCAGGAGCAGACTCCCGTGTGGTAGCGTGCAACTCTTTTTACTCTCCGAGGGGACGACCAGATCCGGATAGGCTGTGCGGAGATTTATTGCATTTCGCCCATCCCTGCCGGTCTAGGACGGAGGAGCAGCAGGGTTCACAGGCCACGCACACGCCCTCACGCTCATCTGGTCGTCCTTTCGGCCCTCGTCTGCCTCTCCATCTCATGCCGTCTCATGTCGTCTCGTCTCGTCTCATCGCTCGGTGTGCCGTCCTCCCCGGCCGCGCTCGCTAAGAGCGCATGCTATGGGGCACGGATAGATCGTCGTGTCCCGTGGACGAGCCTAGCAAGCTGAATGACGTATTCTCTCGTACGAGCCGAAAGCCTCAAGAGACCTGTCGTCGTTCTAGCCGGCCTGGATCGGTGCACGTCGAACGGTTCTGGCGACTTGACTTGCGCCACCTCTGTGCCGGGGCCAGACAGCCAGTTACATCTGCCTGTACGGAGTACTCGTACCTGTGCTCTCGCATACGGTGTCCGAGCGCAGAATCCCACCTGACCAAGTCGAGCTACTGAGATTGGAGCTATTATCCCAAGCCCTTGGTTCAAAGGGTTGTCGCTTGCGTAGGGATGCACCTGTACGGAGTATGCAGGTCCATATAAAAATGAGATTAAACGGCTGCCGAGCCAAGCATCGCCGTGTTACTTCGTACTCCGTACGCACAACTGGGGGAGGAGAAACGGCACAGGCCGGAAATGCGCCACCTCGGACAGTCATGTGTCCGTCTGTCTGCCAGCACTCGTACTCGGACATACAGGGCAGGGATAGAGGAGATGGCAAAGTTGGTGGCCAAGTTCTGGTGGGCAAGGGTCTCGTCCAGGCGCTGAGAGAAAACGGCCGGTAGATAATCAGCCTCGGCCATTCAAGAAGACATACACGATAGTCCCCGCATCGCACCTTTTGGGGGGTGTTTGTATCTTGATGTACCTATGTACGTCGTAGCTTTCATGCTGCAAGCAAATGCGGGTATTGTCTTTTGCTTCTGCTGCAGTAGTACTCCGTAGGGTGGAACCTATAGCGCAGAATTCCTTGTTCATAATACCACCGACGACGAGAAACACACAGACATTGCAATTCTCTGGCTGAGCCTAGACCTCGGGCGGCTGGAGAGCATAGCACTCCGGTGTGGACGGAGTACTCCGTATTCCGTACTGCAGAGTATATTCGAACGCTGAGGCTGGTGGGTGCATTTAATATATTTTGGCAAGGTTTGTTTGGACTTTGCATGGCATCGAGGTCAGAACTACTATGTATGCAGACTAGGGATATTATATAAGGTAATAACCCGAAATAGAAGGCGCCAACATCGTGAGGCACGAAATTTCCCGAGTATTCCTGCCGTTTTCCGGGCTTCTGATTGCCTCTTTTTCCTCTTCGTTCCTTCTTTCAGCTGGCAGCCTGAAAGAGGGACAACCAAGATAAGCGAGCAGTAGAAAAACAAGTCGAAAAAAGGGGATGACAAATTAGTAGAGATCACGCATCAGGAGAGGGTACCGTACACAAATACACGAGTATATGAGTCAACACGTCCAAGGTGGAGGGAAATGGTCTGTCAGCAAGTCTCTCTCTGTCCACTTGTCCGCTATGCGGTCTAGGGCAGGCAGGCCCCATTTCCCTTCCCCAAAAGGGCTACTGTGTCAGACCACCTGCTCCATGTCTCAGAGCGACGTTCGTTCCTGCCTCGAGCCTTCAGACGTATCGTACATAGTGCCTTGTATGCCGTCTGTCTCTGTCAGTGTCTCTGCGTCTCTGCGTGTCTCTCTTGCAGCCCATGAAAAAGGCAGAGATCTGAAATCTAGCCGGTCTGCTGAGATGTCTAAAAGGCGGCTCCAACGGCTTACGAACAGCCTTGCGGCTGTGGTCCAGGCGGCCAATCCTTGGAGGAACAAAACGCAATTAGCTCGATTTCTCTACATTGGCGGCGGAGATGAGACGAAGACGTTTCAACAAGGTCGATTTGCGGCAGACGACCCTTTTTCTCTTACACGCCCCCCCTCTCTTTGACCTTGCCGCCCTACGTGCCATCTTTTGTTATGCGGACTTGGGAAGATGCCTTGTTCAATTGGAGATGGGATGAGAAATAGGACAAGAAAAAGAGGCCATACCCATACCGAGAGGCTGCATCGGTACCAAGATTCAGATGCCACTGCCCGGTTTGAAGACGTGTTCCATATGGTGTTGAAGCAGGCCGTTGTGGTGGCCCCAATGACGGTGATACGGACGCACAGGACAAGAATCGAGCGGCGCGTGTTCTGGTAAGCGAATGGCGACCGGAGTGGCCGCCGCATGCAAGCACGGTCTCTTTTTTTCATTCGTTTTCTAGCCAAATTCTCTCACCCGCGGCCCACATGCACTCACAGTCCACCACGGCTGCAGCGTTGGAAGCGAGCGGTCTGAAAGGCCGGCGTGCTTTCGGGCGACCGGCCCCATCCTGTCGAGGCGAGTGAAGCATTCGCTGCGAGAAGGACTTTCGGTGGCGACATTTGGGACAGTCTCGCAGGCCCCAACATGGTCGTCGGCTGACGTCCCAAGAGAGTTGCCAGACTTGTCGCCCCCGTCACAAATCACATTCCAAACTCGGCTCTCATCCGTCGGAGGATTTCGAATAGTCCCGCTCGACTGAGTCTACTAGAGGGAGGGAGAAGAAGAGAGAAGAGAGAAAGGTGGGCTGCAGGCTCGCGCAGCGGCAAGCAAGCACAGGCACAAGATATGAAACACAACGTGTTCGTGTGCGCCACACCTTGATTTTCTCCTAATCCCCTGCTCCCTCATATCTCGGTTGCGCTGGTTCCATGTCGCAAAGGCGGCCATTGTTCTCGCAGCAGAGCGCAAGAACAGGAAGGCCTGCTGACCAGAGTATCACGTCAGCCTCTGGTAGCTTCTGGCTGATTGGACAATGAACCCGACAACAGACAGACATAGGCGATGGTGTCCAATGTGGCACTCGGCTCAGCTGAAGCCGGCGTTGGCTTACACGAGGCGATCAGCCTCCTGGTGACGGCTGCAGCCAATCCCCGCGGCGATGCTGATCTGCTCTCTCGGTATCTGTAACTGTGATGGATCTTGGACGTGTGGCTTGGCCGGTGGAATGCAGTGTAGCAGACGCCCATGCCCGAAGGCTCGTTTGTGCGTCGGATCTATGGACACACTGCCGCCATTCGGCGCACGGGAACAAGCAGCAGTGCCGTGAAGGTGAAGGGGTCTTCCCTGCATTCAAGGGTCGGCTGTGAGGCTGTTGACGGGACATTGCCACCAACAAGACGTTCTGACAGGCTGAGACAAAAGTACTAGCACAAAGTGGCCCGACTTCTCTTACTAAAACCCCGCGAAAAGCCAGACGTCCAGTCTTTCGGGCCATAGTAGTCTTGATGGAGTCGCCGGACTCCCCCGTCCATAGTCCGCAGGACCTCGCAAGAACTAGCCTTGCTTTGCGGCCAGGGCTGTTGGTGGCGGGTGGTGATGGTGCCGAGTCTTGTTATTCACCACTATCATTTAACCCTCTAGAAGCACAAAAGGACACAACAAGATGCAAGGTGCAACGTTGTCGCTCGGCTCTGTCCGCTCAGTCGATTCCGCCGCTCCTGCACGCTCGCTCCTTCAAACAGGGAGCTGCGGTGACGCCTTCGCTGGCCGGCCTGGTGTAGCGAGCAAGGAGAAATACAGGGTGAGACAGGCGAGCAAGAGGGACTGGCTGACTGGCTGTTGGCTGGCTGGCATACCCACGCGGTGTACACATGGTACAGAGATCTGGCCCCTCCCTGTCTTTATCTGACCTTGTGCTGGCCAGTGTAGGCGAAGGGGCTGCTGGCAGCCGTGTTGTCACGTGGAATCCTTTTTTATTGCTCATGGCGTTTTAGAAGATTACGGGAACCGGACGGAAAAGGCAGATCGCTCAGCACAGACAGGATGCATGCAGATGGAAGAAAGAGGGGAAAGGGTGAGAACAGGAAAGCGACGACCCCTCAGACAGGATGAGCTGGCATCTCGCTTGTGTCCTGGACACGACCTGGACACGACTGGACGCACAAGGCCACTGAGACAGAGGAGGACATGGTGGTCTGAGAGGATGGCTCCTCCTTTGTTTGCGCGCTCAGAGCCGGCTCTCGAAGGTGGGAAGACGCTCGGCGCCGGGAAAGCGGACGTCGGGCCACACGTGCTGGATGGCCTCCCAGACGTGGTTCACGTACACAATAGCGAGTCCGGCGCGGACTTCCTCGGGCAGGTCGCGGACATCCTTGCGGTTCTGGGCCGGCAGCAGGACGGTCTTGACGCCGGCGCGCAGGGCGCCAATCAGCTTCTCCTTGATGCCACCGACAGCGGTCACGCGGCCGCGCAGGGTCAGCTCGCCCGTCATGGCCAGGCTCGGCGGCACCGCGCGGTCGGACAGGAGCGAGATGAGGGCGATCGCCTGGGCCACGCCGCTGCTGGGGCCGTCCTTGGGAATCGAGCCCGACGGACAGTGCACGTGGATGCTGCGGTGGTGGAGCACGTCTTCGGCCGGGTCACGTGTCAGCCCCAGATCCATGGCGTGGGCCCGTACCCACGAGAGTGCCACCTCGACGCTCTCCTTGAGCACGTCGCCCAGCTTGCCGGTCAGCTGCACGCGTCCACCGCCGCCACCGCTGCCCGTCGGCATCGCGGCCACCTCGATGAAGAGGATGCTGCCGTTGCCGCCGGAGCTGTAGGCCACCAGTCCGGTCACGACGCCCGGTCGACTCGTCTGTTCTGCAATTTCCTCGTCGTACTTTTCCGTTCCCAGAATGCCCTCCAGGTCTGCCACCGTCAGCCGGGCCCGGTACGTCTCCAGATGGCCGCCATCCTTGGCCTCGGCGTACTCGACCGCCTTCGCCCGGCACACGGACCCCAGCTCCCGCTCCAGGTTGCGCACGCCGGCTTCACGTGTGTACGACTCGATCACCTTGGCCACCACGGCCTCGTCCAGGCCAACCTGCGTGGCCGTCAGCCCGTTGGCCCGGATCTGCTTGGGCACCAGATACTGCATCGCAATGTGCTTCTTCTCCAACGTGGTGTAGCCCGGCAGCGGGATCGTCTCCATCCGGTCCAGCAGCGGCCCTGGGATCGTGTCCAGGCTGTTGGCCGTTGCGATAAACACCACCCGGCTGAGGTCGTAGGGCAGTGAGAGGTAGTGGTCCACAAAGGCCTGGTTCTGCTCCGGGTCCAGCACCTCTAGCATCGCCGCCGACGGGTCGCCGTGGTAGTTAGACGTGCCCACCTTGTCGATCTCGTCCAGTAGCATCACCGGGTTCGCCACGCCCACCTTGCGCAGTCCCTGCATGATCAGTCCTGGCATCGCGGCCACATATGTCCGCCGGTGGCCGCGGATCTCCGCCTCGTCCCGCACGCCGCCCAGCGAGACCCGGTGGAACTTGCGGCCCAGCGACGTGGCTACCGACCGTGCCAGGCTCGTCTTGCCCACGCCCGGTGGTCCCACCAGCAGCAGGATGGGTGACCGGTCCAGCATCCGCCGCTTCTTCAGGTCGTCGAGCCGGGCCATTGCTGCCTTGTCGGCCTCCTTCTTTTCTGCTGACTCAGCAGACTGTTCAGCCGTCTGTTCCATCGCCAGCCGGACGGCTTTGGCCTCGACGTCCAGCTCCTCGTTGACCGACTGCTTGAGCCGCAGCACAGCCAGGTACTCGAGCAGGCGCTTCTTGACCTTTTCGAGTCCGTAGTGGTCGCGGTCGAGCTGGGCCCGTGCCGTGGCCAGCGTGCCAGGTCCGAGCCGGTCCTCCGTCACGGTCGACCAGGGGATCTCAGCCAGGGTTTCGAGGTAGCTCCGGACGACTGTGTACTCAGCCTGGGCGGGAACCATTTTGCGCAGCCGCTTGAGCTCGCGCTCGGCCACCTTGGCCGCCTCGGCGCTGAGGCCGGCCGCATCGAGTGTCCGGGCGAGCTCCTCGATCTCGTCGGGCTCCTGTTGTTCCGGCTGCTGCGGCGGGCGTTGGCCGTGGTTCTGCCGAAAGGCACCGCCGGGGCCAAAGAGCCCGCTGCCGCCCATCGGGACAACGCTGTTGTGCACGGGGCTGCCGGGCGGGATCACAAAGCCGTGCGGCGGCACGATGACGCCAAACGGCAGACCTGGGCTCCGGGGCATGTCTTGCTGGTCGCCTTCGCCGGTCTCGACGGTCATGGTCGTGAACCGGACACTGCCGCGGATGTTGCTGACCTGGCGCTCCAGCAGCTCGAGCACCTTGGCCACCCGCTTCTTGACGTCGAACAGTACCAGCACCTGCAGCTTCTCCTCGTACGAAGCCACCACGATGTTAGCCATGAAGTCGGCGAGCACGCCCGCGTCGGCCGTCGTCTTGCTGAGGATGTACGCGTCGAGCCGCCGAGCCAGCATGGGCGTCAGCCGTGCGTGTGGCCGTCCGGGCGAGACAAACGCCGCCATGCGCAGGATCTGGGCCAGCTCGCGGGACGCGTTCTTGAGCTTGTCAAACACCTCGACCAGGCCGCTGTCGGCCGTATTGACTGATGGGTTAGCGGAGACGGAAGAGACACAACAGCCAAACACACTCACTCTCGTCGGCATACACCGTCGCCTTGGCCTCAAAGCACGGCGTCTCCTGCACCATCTTGTCGATCCAGACGCGTGACCGGCCCTCGACGTGCAGTGTGAACTCGCCGGCCCCGCGGCCCTCGATGCTGGTGATGCTGGCCACCACGCCGCAGCTGAAGAGGTCGGCCTTGGTCGACTTGCCGGCCACAAACGCGGGCGCGTCGCCCGGTGTGCTGGCTTCGGCTGCTGTGCTGTTGGCGTCGTTGTTGGGCGCCCGGCCGAGCAGCAGCTGGCCCCGGGGCCCGACAAACGGCGACGCCATCGGAATGCAGGCGATGGGCACCGTCGTGATGGCCGCTGCGCCCCCATCGGCCGTCGACTTGTTCGCCGCGTGGGCATAGATGCTCGCCAACAGGGCCGGAATGTCCGGCCGGCTGGCCGTCACCGGAATCCGCTGTAGGATGCCCGGGAAGAGGACCACGCCCTGGGGCAGAGGCAGCACCGGTACGGCCGTGCTCGAGCTGCGCGCCATGTGTACGGGAGTAGATGGTGTCGGGGGGAGGAAAAAGGTCGGATCAACAACGCCCAACAATGTCGCTCGACGTGTTTTGGGCAAAGGAGGGCGATAGGGGTAAATACCGGTGGCGATCCCCTTTTGTACGGCTGACAAAAGAAACGAAAATGACGGGGACAAAAGGAGCGATGCGGGGAAAGGACAAATGGTTCCGGGTGCATGGCGTCGCAGGTGGAAGCTGGTCGAAGCTCGTGATCAGCCCTTGGCTGTAGTGCACTCGGCTGTTGACGCTGCCGAGGCATCGTTCTGGGGAAGGTGTACTAAGTACTCTGTACTCCCCTGCTTAGTAGTACTTGCATGATTAGTCATCAGACCGTCCGACCCACTGCCCCTCGTTCGCTGGCCTCGCTTTAATTGAGACGCGTCTTTTCACGCGTTTTCCTCTGGCCTTTTCGCGCCCATCCTCTCGACCGACCACATCTCGACGACCTGTGGGAACGCACGCACACACGCCCGCCCCAGCAGACAGACGCTTTTCTACGAGTCATGGGTATATCGATTCGCGCGTTGGGCGGACCTCCTTTCTGCAGGCTTGGCGCCGTTGCTGACTTGTCCAGCTTCCTACGGAGGATACTCCAAGGCGTCATATGGCGGCGAGGCGGCGGCCGAGGGTGGTGGTGGCTTCATGGGTGGTGGATCACAGTCGGCGAGTCAAGGTGGAAGGGTGAGTTTGGGTTTGGTTGGTTCTGGTTGGGTTTTGGTTGAGCATTCCCTGTCTTTTTCTCTTTCTTTCTTTCTTTCTTCTTTTCTTTCTTTTCCTCTTTCTCTCTTTCTCTCTTTCCCTTGCTCTTCTTCTTTCTTTCTTTTCCTCTTTCTCTCTTTATTTGTCTCTCTTCTTCTCTCTTCCCCCCCCCTCTCCCCTCTCTCCTTCTTCCCCCTCTCTCCCCTCTCTAACACTTCCCACAGAACTACAACGAGGACTCCCTCCGACCCGTCACCATCAAACAGTTGCTCGACACCGAAGAGGCCTATCCGGGGGCCTCCGAGTTCACCATTGACGGTGCCACCGCCACCCAGCTCACCCTCGTCGGCCAGATTCGCGCCGTCAATCCCCAGCCGACCAACGTGACCTACCGCATCGACGACGGCACCGGCCTCATCGAGGTCAAAAAGTGGGTGGACGCCGACAAGACCGACGAGGCCGACGCCCGCTTCGCCCTCGACCAGCACGTTCGCGTCTTTGGCCGCCTCAAGCTTTTCAACCAGAAACGCTACGTCGGCGCCCACTTTCTGCGCGCCGTCGACGACTACAACGAGGTCAGCTACCACATGCTCGAGTGCACGTACGTGCATCTGTGTCTGACCCGTGGTGGTGGTGGTGGTGGTGGTGGTGCTGCTGCATCTGCATCTGGTGCTGCTGGCACTACAACCGGAGACGGCATGTTTGTCGACCAGGACGGCGGCGGCTATGGCGGCGGTACCGCGGCTGCCCGCTCTTTTTCGCCCAACGGCCAAAAGGTCTACCACTTCCTCCGCAACATGGCCACTGGTAACGAGGGCGTCAACGTCAACGTCATCATCAACGAACTCAAACTCGGCTATGGTCCCACCATGACGGCCATCCAGGAACTGACTGATAACGCGGTCATCTTTGCTACCGTCGACGACGAGACCTTTGCCCTCATGTGAGCCGGACGGACGACAGTCGAGGGCACTTGGCCAGGTAGCGGCAACGTGCGGCAGAGCATACCGGCGTCTTGGGGGATCTTTGCACTTAGACCAGCGGAATGGAAAAACCAAGTGAACAAGTTATTATTACGTAATCCAAATGTGTATCTACAACGTCTCCTGGCTTCCCTATATACGATTGGCTCCTCGTCCGCCTCACTTCTTCAGCCCAAACAGGTGTCGCTTCTTCTTGTCCTTGTGCGGCTTGTGGTCGCCGCCTGCGCCATTGACCGGGAGATGCGAGCTGCTGCCGCCACCCAACGCCAGATTGCCAAGTTGCTGGGTCGGCGGCTGCGGTCCTCCACCGCCCGGCGCACCTGGACCAACGGGACCACTCGGTCGTGGCGGTACATGACCGGCCATGCCCGGACCGCCGACGCCGCCGGGTCGAGCTGGCAGCGACTGTGGCGGTGGCTGTGGCTTGGGTGGCGGGTCTCGCTCAAACAGATGGGCCGGCGGCTTGGGTGGAGGACGGGCCAAGGGAATGTCGAGCTTGCGGAAGTCGACCGAGAGGTCGGCCAGTTGGCGCAGAAACAGGCTGGGCGTCAACATGTGGCTCGTGGCCAGGACAACGTCGCGGCCGTGGCGCGTCGACGCCTCGTAGCAGGCGCGGGCCTCGGAAAAGGTGGCGCCGCCGGCCACAAACACAAAGACGCGCTGCCGGTTGTCGGGAACTCGTCGATTGGTGCCGGCCCAACTGGGCTTCGCCGCACGCAGAGAGCCCATGGCGGCAGCCGCGAGAGCCGCGTCCTCGTTCGGGTCGAGCGGCGGGTTGACGTAGGGAAAGACGGCCTGGTCCAGCTGGCCACGACACAGACGATCCAGCAGCTGCTGCACGGCCGGCTCAAAGCGCGAGAGCGCATAGCCATCCTCGCCGGCCGTCTGGGCCGCGGCCAGCGCCGCCTTGGGGTCGATTGGGAACAGCGGCAGCGGTGGTGGCTGGCGCACGTCCTTTAGGTTCGCCCGCACCGGCCGGCCGCCCAACAGCTCCAGGTTGACGATGCTGTCCAGCGTGGCCGGCGGCAGGCCAGCGTGTGCCAGCAGACGTCGCACGTCCTCGGCCACCACGCCGTCGCGGTACAGCACGTACAGCATGATCAGGCGTTGCCGGTCCTCCTTCAGGATGGCGTCGTCGTCCAATAGCCGCACCACCTGGTCCAGCAGGTCGCGCGGCTTGCGCAAGTCCTCGTCCAGTCCCGTGGCCATGGTCTGCTCGACCGAGGCCACGTCTGGCAGCTTGTGCTGCTGGAAGCGGCTCATGCACTCCTGGGCCATTGTCAGGTGCAGCGAGTACGCCTCCTTCATCTCCTGGAACTGGGGCAACCCAGCGAGCATGTCCTTGATCGCGTTCAGGTTCGTCGTGTTGCCAGCCGCATCCGTAAAGTGCGGGTTCTGGTCCAGGAACTTTTGGAAGTCGCCCATTAGCTTGTCGATTGTGTCCTTCATGTGTCGGTGCCGGTTGTCGACCCAGACGCTGTCCTTTTCCTGCAGCTCCATGTCCTTTTCCTCGGCCGTGGCCGTGCCCTCATTGATGACCATGTGGAAGAGCGTCCGGTCACCGTCCTTGATCGGCAGCAGGTCGTGCGCCATGGCCTGGTACGTGAACTCGTGCACCAGCGGCGCCATCAGGTCCATCGACCGGTCCGTGATCACCAGCACGCTCTGCGGCCGCGTCGACGGCGGCGGAAAGTCGCGGTTCTGTCGTGCGTAGTCGTCCAGCTGTTCCTGCACGAATCGTGCCAGGTGTGTGCACAGCACGCTGGCCTCATGCAGCGGCGCCCGCGGCCGGTAGTAGCGCACCTTGGGGCATTCTCCCGACGATATGCAGACGCTCGAGATCTGCCGCCTCTGGTCAGCACCGCTTCCGCCGGAAGGACTGTCTCGCTCACCTTGTGTGCCAAGTTCTCCATGTGCTGCCGCACCATGCCGTTGCAGTCCGGGTGGAAGAGAATCGGGAAGCTCCACGGGTCGCGGAACGTCACCAGGCTCGACTCGCGCGGGAAGAAGTCAATGGCCAGCGTCTCGATGCCGGCAATCAGCTGTCGTGCCGTCGGCACCGAGTCGATGCGTTGGCGCAGCTTTCCGTCCAGCGCCGATGACCACACCACAAACGCCCGTCGGTATCGTCTTCGGTCCAGGTCGGCCAGCAGACACTCGACAATGTGTGGTTGTGGCGAGATCAGGTAGATCGCGTCCATCGTCGGGTTCTTCTCGCGCCGCTCCTCGATCCGCTCAATGTCTGAGTGCTTGTCAGCTTCCTCTCTTCACTCCTCCTGCTCCTCCTGCTCCTCCCTCCTCCTCCCACTCCTCCCCCTCCTCCTCCCACTCCCCCCCCTCCTCCTCCTCCTCTCCACATACTGGCAATATTCTGGTTGAGAATGTCATCTTCCTTGACCACATTGTCGACGATCTTCTTGGTGTTTTCGTCAAGCACGAGAACCTTCCACTATGCAGACACACGCCGGTCAGCGGCCGCCAGACGGGAACGGGTGTTGGGAGATGCTCACGTCGCCTCGTGTGATGTTCTTGATCGTTTCTATTAGGACTATTTCCGACCGTCAGCACCTGCAAGATCAGGCCGTAAAGGGGGAAAAAGACAGAGATGGCCGCACTTTGCTGCTGTTCTTGGATGACGGAGATACCCATTTTGGGCACCGTGGGAGGCGAGACGCTTGCTGCTGCTCTTGCCGCTGCTGCTGCTGCTGCTGCAGTTGTTGCAAAAGGCGGTGGCAGAGGTCGGATGACGAGACGGAAACGACTAGGAAGGGCGATGATGTTTGAATGGCAGGAGAAAGAAGGAAACTGGGCGCGATTACATCAACTCCTTCCGTTTTTTGTTCTGCACGTCGACAAGAATACGAGAGGCAGGAGCGTTGGGAGACAGGAGGTAGAGGCAGAAGGCGCGGCTCGGACTGGCCACTGCAACAGTGCTTTTCGTCGGCGGGGCTGTTTCAAAGACCACTGGGAGGACAGTTGGTGGCAGGCCTGCAGACTGCTGGGTTTAAGGTTACAGCGGGGCCCAGCTGCAGTAGGGGCTGTCAGGCCCGCATACGGCATTACACGCATACGAGCATGTGATAGTGTGTATATGCATGTATGAGAACAAAGGAAGGATTCTAGCCAGACGCATTCCGCTCCTCGGCCTCCTCCACGGCGTTCTGCCAGTTGTACTTGTAGAGATAGCGGTATTCGGCGATGGAGACACTGGGATGTTAGCGAGGGAAAAAGGGAAAAAGGGAAAAAGGAACAGGAACAAAAAACGTACAGTGCAAGTCCCAGGGTCACGCCCGCCCACAGTCCCGGCAGCTTCCAGTCGCGGTAAAAGGCCAGGTAAAAGGACAGCGGCAGTCCGATGAGGTAGTACGCGGCCAGGCTAGCATAGCCGCCAATCTCCTGGCGACCGACGCCGCGGAGCAGTCCGTTGGCGACGGCCGAGAGCCCATCAAAGACCTGCATGAAGGCGCAGATGGGAATGGCCCGGGCCACGGCCGCGGTCACGTCGGGGTCGCTGGTGAAGAGGCCGGGGATCTGGTAGCGGAAGCCGGCTACGAGCGCGACGTTGAAAAAGCCAATCAGCACACCGGCCACCACGGCGACGCGGGCACACGTCTTGGCCGCCTCGGGCAGCCGGGCGCCGATCAGGTTCGCGATGCGTGTCGATGCCGCAATGGACATGGGAAAGGGGATCTGGTAGGTGGTCGACGTGATGGTCACCAGGATGCTCTGGGCCGCCAGCTCGGTGGTGCCAAACTGGCCAGACGCCAGCGTCAGCACCTCAAAGGCAAAGTACTCGGCCTCGATCATGATCATGCCTGGCAGAGCCAGCCGCACCATTGGGCCCCAGTTGTGAAAGACACGTCGCGTGAAGCCGCCCCAGCACTGTGACCCGTCGATGAAGAGGACGTACAGCAGCAGCAGCGTCGGCATCAGCCACTGCGTGATGGCGCTGCTGATCGGCGCCCCGATGAAGCCCATCTCCAGGTGCCACACCAGGTACCAGTTCAGCAGCACGTTAAAGGGCGCCGCGATCAGCAGCACGTAAGTGTTGGCCATGAACAGCCCCTGGGCCATCATGTAACGCTTGGCGCACTCAAACACTGCGCTCGCCGGCATGCTGTAGGCTAGCACCCGCAGATACCGGCCTGCCAGTACGGCCGTCTCCTGGTCCGGAATCAGGGCTGCCAGCACCCCGTCCGCGTGCAGCCAGAGGTATTCCAGCGGCACGATCAGCACCACTAGGAAGCAGCACATCCGTTGCAGTTGCAGGCCTACCAGTGTCTTGTGGCCGGATCCGTATGCCTGTGCGCATAGTGTGTCCAGACATGTGGCCAGGCCCTGTACGGGCGAGTAGAACGTGATGCTAGCGGTCATGGAAGCCACTGGATGTGTTAGTGGGGGGAGAAGGAAGAAGAAGGGACAAGAAGGAAAAAAAGGAAAGGACAAAAAAAAAAAAAAAAAAAAAGACCCAAACTCACAGCTCACTGCCCCCAGCTCCGTCTTCCCAATGTGGCCGACGGCAAAGATGCTCGTAATGTTGATCGAGTACTGTAGCAAAAAGGTGACGATGAGGGACCGTGAGTAGACGGCGATCGTCTGGGCCTCGCGCTGCCACGTCGTGTGGATCTGTCCGGCCGCCACGGCCGCCTCCCACTGTTCGTCGAGGTGTCGATGGCCGGTGGGCTCGCCCACCGGCGGTGTTGGTGGCGGTGCCAAGAGGGCCGTCTGTTCGGTGGCCGCGACGGACGGTTCCCACGACGGTGTCCGAAACGGCGTTGTCGTCCCGTCGCCCGCCATGGATGGCATCCGGGGCAGCCGCTCCTCGTCGGTCGTCTTGCGCGGCACCTTGGTACTGAACATGCGCTTGTACAGCCGGGCCAGCAAACTGTGCGACACCCCTGCATCGACCACGCCGCCGTTTGCTGTCCCCATCGCGCCCGCCGTGCCGCCTGCTCCGCCCGCCGACGCGTGTTTCGGTGGCAACAGGTGATTGTCCCGCAGCAGGCTGCGCTCGGCGTGGCGTGACGCCTTGCGCTCCAGTCGACTGAGCGGCGGTCCAGCGAGCGGCGCCAGCAGGCCAATAGCCGGTCGCGACGTCCCATAGGCAATGCCGCTTGGACGGCGGTACAGATCCGGGGCCCCGACGTCCGGCTGGCTGTCTGCGTCCGAGTCCCAGTCCGCATCCACGTCCGAGTCGGTCGCCAAGCCGTCGTCCGTCGTGGCCGCCCGCTCGTCCGCCTCCAGCGCCGACTCGTCCAGGTGGGCCACGTCGCGCAAGACGGCCTCGTGGGCCAGCGGCGACGGATTCACAAACGACGCGCCCAGCGACGAGACCAGCCCGGCAAATGACCCGCGCCGGTCGCCATTGGCCGGCGAAGCCACCGCAATCGGCCGGCTGGGAGCCATCAGAGGGCGTGCAATAGAGTCGAAACAACGAAGCAATTCGGACAATCGAGACGACAAACAAAAGAATCCAGAGAATCACGTCCTCACCCAAGCACGTCAGCTAGCAGGAAATGGCGTCCAGGACCTCCGTAATGCTGCACAGACAGAACTATATAAACGACAGACGAATGGGAAGACGGAATGTGTTTTGTGCTGGACTCGAAGCAATAGTAAATACGCGTGCTAAAAGGTTGAGATAAGGAGCACAGAGATGATAGATCAGAGATGCCACTGAGTCCAGCCACTCACAGCCCCCGTAGCTTAGCACTTGCGGGGGGAAAGAGGCACCCGTCCGGCCACAAACGACAAGTGCAACCGACACTAGCGCCTGCTTATCTCTCAACTCCGTACGGAGTACAGTACATCTACAAAGTACCGACAGACAAATGCTTCAATTACTACAGTCTCGAGTGCTGTGCCTCCCGTCCGCCGCCCAGGGCTTTTCCAACTGTCCAAAGGAAGCCAAAACGAATGAATGTTCCCCAGTGCGCCAAATCGCTGTGTTATGTATGTGCGCGCGTGCAGACCGCCCCTCCAAAAAAGAGACCAAATGATCTATGCTACTCGAAGAAACAAATGAAACCGGGGCCACTACTGATGCTGTCCGCCCACAATCTCGGCCGCGTGGCCGGAGCCCCGCAGCGCCGGATGGATGTCGTTGGTGTCGATCCGGTTGATGCTGCCCTGCTGCACATAGCCCACTTCGCCAGGCGTGTTGCTGCGCGTCGACAGTCCGCCTTCTCGCAGGTCCACCTGGCTAAACTCCTCGGCCGTCACAGCAGACGACGAACCTGGCGAGCTGCGTCCCTGTCCTGAGCTGTTGGACCCGCTCCGCTCAAACGGCAGACGCGAGATGCTTCCGCCCAGTATGCTCTCGCTACCACCGCCACCACCGCCACCACCAATGCCAGCCAAGCTTGGAGGCCGGACCGCCGACAAAGGCCCCCGGTTGCTTGGCGCCGGCCCCGACTGCCGTGAGCTTCGTCGAGACATACTGGGTAGGTCCAGAAGCAGCGCCCCGCCCGGCAGCGCCGGTACTCTGCCGCTCGTGTCTGTATATCGGCTCGTTTTCGACTGGTGACGACTCGGCAGTCGGCTGGGAATGTGAATGCTGCTGCCTGTGTCAATGTTTGGCAGCATTGGCGGCACATCCGACACCAGGCCTGTCGGCTCGATCGACACGTCGTCTGCCACCTCGCCCATCTCGCTGATTTCCTCGCCCGGATTGCCGTCTTCGTCCAGCAGCTCTGCTTCGCCCGCATTGCCCGCCGCACTGACTGCTGATCGCGACCGGCTGTGCCTCCTCCGTTTCGCCCGTGCCTTGGCGTCTTCTTCGTCGTCCGACTCGATTGGTCCGTGTCGAATCACGTCCATCGCTACCGGGATCCCTGGAGGCGGCCCCTCGTCTTCAAAGTCGCCCCCGCGTGCCAGCATGGCCGGCGGCATCCGCGCACTGCGCACCACTTCAAAACCTTTGCCCTTGTCTTTGCTCTTGCCGCCAAGCAGTCCGCGGAACCAACCGGCCGCCGAGGACATTGGTCCCGTCGGATCGGCAGGTCCTGTGCCCAGCTTGCGTCCAGGCGCATCCGAGTTGAGTCGCTCGCCACGCACGCCGTAGTAAAAGTCCACCTCGCGCGTTGAGTAGTCTGTCCGGGGTGAGTTGATCGACGGCTGCATGTACGGCACGTCCGCCTCGTTCACGTCGGCCGCTGCTCCGCCGGCTGCTGCTACCGGACTCGACACCGTGTCCGACGCAGCATCATCGCCAGGCACCGGTCGCGGCGACCAGTCACCGCTTGCCCATGGTCCACGTGTCCGGTCGGCCGGCGATGGCGCCGTGTCGTCGTCGCCTGTCGCTGTCCGTCCTCTCGTCCGTCGTGGAGGCCGGTAGTACGGGCCAGTGGTCTCTCCCACACTGCCCGGTCCTCCAGTCCCACGCGATTGTCCGTTCTTCGGCGACGCCTGCGACGAGAAGTTGCCCATCTCGCCCGTGGTCGTCGGCATGAACGAGCTCTCACCGCCGTCGAGGTGCCGCCCGCCGCTCACCAGAGGCCCGCCGTAGAGACTGAGGTTGTCGAGTGCCGACGAGCTGCGTTGGCCCGGTCTTCCGGCCACAAACACGCCGATACTACCGACGGAATCACTACGGAGCCGCCCGCCCGGCATCGCATACCCGCCCTTGCTGGCTTCTTCCGAGTAGAGCATGGCCGAGCTCGAGAGCTGGCTCTGCCGCGAGATGGCACCCACGCTTCGCCGTGGCATCCGCCTCGACAGCTGCCGCATGCCAAAGATCTTGGACAGGCCGCCCCTAGTCTGGCCGCTGACGTCGTCGCCACCCGCACCGGCCATGCGCGCAATCACCTCTAGCATCGCCTGGATCGCGTTCAGGAAGAAGCCGAAAATCAGCACCATGGCGTGGATGACCAGGATCACATAGCCGATCCAGCCCTTGGCCCCTTCCGACACGCCAAGTGCCGGGATGAAGGCGATCATCAGCATGATCGTGATGAACCGAACGAGCGCAAAGAACGTGTGATACGCGTTCATGGAGGACTGCGTGTGGAACGGCCGGAACGCGTGCAGCGTCAGAATCTGGATCACCTCGCAGATCGCCAGCAGAACAATCTGCGCAATGCCCGCCGGCTGTACCGCACCGACAGCGATGCCGCGAATCAGCGTCAAAAAGAGTGGCGTCAGCGCGTACGCCGCCGCCCCGTCCGAGTACGTGTTGTACAGCGGCCCGTAGAGAAGCAGCGTCGACAGGTCGTCAAACAGGACGGCCCGCGGCCGCGTCGAGATGATCAGGCGCAGCAGCCAGGCGGCAAAACCGATGATCACACACAGCGTAACAGCCGCCAGCGCAACCGTGTACGCCGGCGACGCCGGTGCGACCACAAACTGGAAGGTCGACAGGGCCACCAGCGGAAGCAGAAAGTAGTTGAACACGATGCGGATCACGTTGCCAATCGAGAAGGGCCAGTTCTTGGACCGCAGGTCCTCCTCGGGAATGCGCCGTACAAAGCGGTACGCCCACTGCACGCCAAAGCCCATCTGGAAGAGTGTTAGGGCGGCGGCGATGATGGCCAGGAGCCATACCATCATGCCCGGCCAGACGTCCTCGGACTGGGCCATGCCGACGAGCTGGCCCATGTTCTCCAGCCCGTAGGTGCCGTTGGTAAAGTAGATGCCGTCGACGACCTTGGGCAGGGTCGTATTGCTGACAAAGCTGTGGTTGAACATGAGCGACGACCAGGACGCCTGGCTGACGATGGGCTGGTAGAAGCCCGGGTAGCTCAGGGTCAGGCCGCCGGTCAGGACGACAAACTGAATGTACTGCAGGCAGTCGCCAAAGCCCGGGGTCACCAGGCGCAGCAGGTCGGGGTCGCGGCCATAGTTGGACGTCCAGTGGAAGATGTTGGGCGTGCCCCAGGGACTGTAGATGGCGGCAAAGATGGTGGCGATGCCGACGGCCAGCAGGACCATCAGGGGCAGAAACTTGATCAGCCAGGCCAGGTGGCCGAGGTCGGGCGTGACCGTGGTGGACACGCAGCCGACCGTGGTGGCGGCGTCATCGCCGTAGCGGATGACAAAGGTGGCCGAGAAGGACGTGAAGGCGTAGGTGGAGTAGAACTTGTTGGAGAGTGACACGGCCGGCAAGGTGTCGTAGGCGATCGGCGTCGTGTTGAAGACGGGGCCAAGGGGGCACTGGGCGTTGAGGAGCGACGTGTTGCAAAAGTCCGTGTCCTTCTCCCACGGCTCGTAGCTCAGCACGTTGACCTTGGAGTGGAGGGTGGTGAGCTTGGGGTTGGCTGCTGTCGGATCGGGCTTCTCGAGGATCTTGCCGTCGGTCGTGGTGTTCCAGGCCGAGCTGTTCCAGGCTGGCAGCGTTGCGCCCGTCATCGAGCCGGTGACATTGCCGTACATCGTGATGACGAGCCCGTGGGTCGCGTTGGTCGTATCGAAGGAGGCGTCCACGTGCAGCGGCACCCACTGCAACAGCACCGGGTCATTGTTGATGTAGTTGTTGGACAGGCAGTTCTGGAACGGGATCGACGCAGCAGCAGCCGGCTGCATGCCCGTTTGGGCGAGAAGCACCAGCAGCAGGGCCATGAGCATGTGCATGTTGGCAGGGAGACGTGGCCGGTGATGGGATCGAGGAGGAGAAGAAGGGCCTGTCGTCGTCGGCGGTGGCGATGAGAGCCGGGAGAACGAGTGCGGGCGAGAGAGAGAACCCCGTGCATGTCGGGCTTCTGGATCGTGGTTGTGGGACGTACGAAAAGGGGGTTTGTGGTGGATTACTCGCCGTTCCCATCTGCCGGCTGGCATGGCTCGCTGGCCGACGACGCCATTGCAAGCAGCCGTGGTGTCGAGATGCCGCATGGTGGCAGCGACGCTGAGTAGGACTTGTGAAAGAGAAGACTAGAGAGGGAAATGTATGGCGTCGGCACGAGGTCAAGAGAAGCTCATCTTGGACGGCGAGCCCGTTGTGCCAGAGCGAGGCCGCGAACTTCGGACGTTCCGTGTCGGCTGGTCGGGAGGGGTGGTGGAGAGGACGTGATCTGACGTCGCGTCACCTTTGCGATACGGCGCCGATGGCCGTTTTCCAGCCGGTTGTCGCCGTCTTGAGCGGTCAACGTCCTGATGAAAGACGACGAGTCTGCGTGTGTCCAAAGCGATCCGGGAAGCGAACAAATACGATCAACCGGTCGACAGATAAAACGACCAACAAGATAGACCGGCGAGACAAAGACGGCCAAAGGAAAAAGGACAAAGGAAGAAGGAAAGAAAGGGGTGTATGGCGATTCAGTCGTCGGCTAGATACGAATGGAAACGAAGGAAAGAAGACAAGGTGAATTCCACAAGGGAATCGTGTGGGAAATGAATCTCGAGAAACTCCAAATGACGTGAGGAAGGAACGTTTCTTTTTTCTTCCTTCCTGACCACGAGTAATACGCAGCAGCACACATGCGTATCTGCTCGTAATAATACGCTGCTTGTCTGCGCTGCCACCCTTGCTCGCCTGCAGGAAGGTGGGTTCAGCCTATAGGCTCCAGGGCGTGGGAGAATCGCTCGAAAAAGAGACCCCCGACAAGTGTCGCTCGGCTGGACTGGGCGCCAGCAAAAAAAGGGCTCTAAAGCGATGGACCCACAGTAGTCGCGACCGCGTGGTGTTTTAGCGGTTTACTGCATACTTTAGCACTGGTGCATGCAGATACGGAGTATTCGGCGTACGGAACACTCGTGCGCAACACGTCATGGAGCCGCGATGCCTCCATGGCTTTTTCCTCTTTAATTTTCTTTGTTTTCTTTTTGGTTGGCTCTGCCGTCTACCGTACAAAACGCCCGTCCGCTTACGTTCATATACGAGCATACGAGCCCCCCATATGGCCAACTGTGCGAATGCCGTCTCGGTCGCTGTGCTTATTCCCAACCTTCGTCTGCAATATGGCAGTGTAGCTGAAACCAGCCCATTCATTTCTCGGGTGAGGCTGCGCACTCGCCCGACATTATTATGACCCCATCGTACTCCGTACAAGATGGGAGATATTGCCGCTGTTGCCTTTTCCCCCGGCCTGGTCCAGGGTCGTGTTGCTTTATTTATCCTCGCACGGAGCCCAATGTCACCGTCTCTATTTCGTCTATAGCCGGCTGATCCGTCCTTCATCGGACAGTTCGCTCGCGTTCCGTCGCACGATGTACACAAAAGAGCAACATCCCTGTCCTCCTATTCCGCATGCTACTAAGCCACGATCCTCTGCTCCGTACTCCGTAGGCCCACCTCTCCACACGCGCCCCTTTTTGCTCGTCTCTGTCCGCATCATCAGAGACAGAGTACGAGCATCCCGATGCTGTCAACAGCTACATACGAGTGCTCCGTTTCTGTCGACTTCCATCTCCTTCCTGGTCGGATCACGCGTTTGACCTTCGACGTGCTGTGCCTTGCTCGTTACTTGGGGACACGGCGTATTTGTTGTACCGCTGCGGAGCATCAGCCTTCCTCCATCGAGATGAACTGAAACTTGTTTTCGTCTTGACATTCCATCTCCTTCTTCAACGGCATTATGCCTGCCGATCAGGGCCGCCTTGGATATGAATCATGCACACGTCTGGGTTTTTCTCCATTTTATCGACCTCCATCTACTCTAAATTTGAGTTGTCTTCGACAGTAAGATAAAAAAACAGAACCGGGAACGGCCCCCAAATATAGCTACAGGTTCCACACCTCTACATCTCTCCTTATAACTTTTGACCTGTTATTTAAAGCAAGATTCGCGTTGTGCTATTTGTTTGCTTTCCCATTCAGGCCTTTTCTCAAGTAAAACTCAACCTCCACGGCTGTCCCGTCTGTCTGATTGGCCTTTATTTTTGCCAGCCAGCTGGCCGTGGCTTGTCTCAAACGGTCCTTAACCGCAGAGATGTCCATCGTTTCTGGCGACAAGCAAGCAAACTCTCCGTTCCCATCGCCCTCAGATGCAAATCTGGCAAAACTCTTCCTCAGCTTGGCCAGGTCGGTTTCGAGGACATAGACCGGCTTCCTGGTTGCAGCCAGACGCCTTGGTCGTTGGTCGTTGTCTCTACCCGTAGTGCGTAATTCTGCTTCATCCCAGCATGTTGCATTATTCGATTCTTGC
Source organism: Grosmannia huntii (assembly GCA_019925595.1). NCBI lineage: Eukaryota > Fungi > Ascomycota > Sordariomycetes > Ophiostomatales > Ophiostomataceae > Grosmannia > Grosmannia huntii. The sequence continues at coordinate 29,723 of JADHKJ010000034.1, forward strand.
ACGAGAGTACCCACCCTCTTTGTAGCAAGCGTAGCATTTTGGATGGTCTGGAACTCAGTGGCAGTCTGAAATTCTTGCGGCCGCGTGGCAACTTCAGCCACTACTGAAATTGACTCTTGCGATGACGCACTACTTTCAACGGCCGCCCGTCGTTCGGCTATCGCCCCAGTCGGTTTCCCAAATGATAATGTCGTCTGCCGATATGCATCATTGCTCACCAGTCCAGGGAGGTCTGCATGATCTGGACTTTCTGCCCTGCGTCTGCCACGCCTCGCGCCTTGATGATGTCGCAGTGGACTGGATGGTGGTGGTGTTTGCAACCCACGCACGCGGCCTCCTCGTCCGGGGTTGGGGGGGCTCTCGATTGGGTTCGCACGCCGTTGGGCACCAAGCTGGTATCTCCGGCCTTCCCTCTGGCTGCTGACCACACCCAGTTGAGTCCGGTGTCCTACAGGTCCTCCCGATGTACCATGCTGCTCGCCAACTGATATAACTGGGCCGCTATGTGGGGTGACGGTCGACCGCGAGGACATGCCAAGAATAGACGATTGGCGCAAGATGGACTGACTACCCGAGACATGTTCCGTACCGACTGTTGCATGGCGACTAACAGAGGATTGTGTCTGGCTCTTTTCCGGCTCAATTGTCCCGTACAGCCGTGTACAAAGTCGTTCAAATGCGTCGCACAAAAGTCGCTCATTGTCAAAGAGCACGTCCGTCTTGGACGGCTCGACATTGGAATCGTAGCTGCCTGCGGAACATCTTATGTTGAGCCGTATAAAGGCGTTGTTCATATGAATTTGCTGATGAGACACAGACTCTGTAGTTCTGGCTAGATGTCTTCGGAACAAGGCAAGCAGCTTGCAGACAATACCTCCACGATGGTGAGCAGAGAGAGGACGGCCGTCAACTGAGATGAAGCCGCCCACAGCCAATTTAGAGACATCAGCTCCCGGTCGAGGCAGGAAAGCTTGAAAGACAAGTCCACAAATTGTGTCGTCACCCGGTAGGGTTTGTGCTAGGGTGAGCTGGCCACGGCCAGCCGACAGGGCGAGGAGGTCGGCAGCGGAGACAACCACATCTTGGCATTGTCGCGCTACATCGTTACCAAACAGGACACGGGTAGCCTCCCGCATCTCAATGCCACACCTGTCCGCTTCCGCTAGCATCCCTTGTTGTGTAGGACGGTGGACGTAATTCCATGTCATTTGTGGCTTCTGAAAGACTTTGAAGGCCAGCCTCAGCTGCGGTCGGGCAAGGGCGTAGCCACAGAGAAGTGTCTTTATCGCGGCGAGGGCCCTGGCTGTGTCTTTCATGGCCATACGTCGGCGAACAGGAAGCGAAGAAAACAGGCAGGTGACCGTGACGGACGTGCCGACGGGAGCCGGAGAGGGTTTGAGGCTCTCCGCAACGATGCCGCCATGTCCCGAAGCCGAGCCAGATGCAAGGCGAAATGTGGCAGCAACAGCGTCTGCACGTGTGCGCGTTGTGATCGCAACGTAGCCGAGGGTGGCGGCAGCGGCAAGTCCCTGGCCACGGAAGCCAAGAGAGGCATCATCAGAGGTTCTGGTTCGAAGGTCGTCCAGACATGTGACTCTGCTTGTGTGGCCGGGACGGCCCAAGAGGTTGAAATCCGCACGGACAATGCCGTGGCCATCGTCACGGACCTCGATCTTGTCAATCGTATTGGGGGCTACAAGCACCTCAATTGAGGTAGCCTGTGCGTCAATGGCATTGTCGACAAGCTCCTTGACAAGACCGACAGGATCGACAATGAGGGATGAGGCGTCCAGCAACCGAGTTGCCTCGGCAGAGAGAGCATTGATAGACATCTAAATGCAATGGGTGGCAATGATGTGTTGGTTGGTTGGCGCACGGCTGACGTTCTGCTGAACTATTTCTTGCTGGTAGCCTCGGAGAAGATGAACGCTATCAAAAGAAAAAAATACGATGGGGGAAGCAGAAAGTGTAGCTTCGTAGTGGAAGCCATTTGAACGGAAAGAGCGACCAGAACTAACTGGCACGTTTCCTGATAAGTGTTCCGTTCGCTCCCAAGCAGGAAGCTTTGCAGTGAAGTTCCGTGGAAGGAGCAACCCATCGTAGCCTTGTTAGCCCTGCTGCTCATTGGTGCGGGAAACGGCAAGGCTTCTTGACGAGCACGGAGTAGTCATGCTTTGCGTGCCGCTGACTAACTAGCCCTCCCCGCCTCTCGTATCAACCGCCTGATGCCCCTCCACGTGTTGTAAGCATTCTGGCCTTCCAAAAGCAAAGGAAGCTCCCATAGCTAAGGCGATCTCGCAACCGGACCCTCTCAGAAGCCAATTCATCCTTCTTCTCTGTCGCCAGCACTACCCTAACCGTCTCTCACGCGCAGCGCACCTACCACTTCCTCCTCCCGCCAACATGCAGGAAAAGCGTCCTCAGCTCCAGCAGCACGACGGTGCTGGTCTGCGCATCGGCATCGTGCACGCTCGCTGGAACGCCGGGATCATCGACCCGCTGCTGGAGGGCACGCGCGCCAAGCTGCTGGCGAGTGGCGTGGCCGCTGCCGATATTGTGGTCGAGACTGTGCCGGGCGCATGGGAGCTGCCGGTGGCTGTCCAGAGGTGAGATTTGTTTTTTTGTATTTCTGTATTTGTATTCTTCTTCTTTTCTTCTTTTCTTCTCTTCTAAAGGAAGCCCACGACGGAAATCCTGTGCTGATTCCCTCTCTCGCCCCAGACTCTACTCGGCATCCCAGATCCAGGCGGCCTCCTCAGCTGGCCCGGACCTCTCGGCTGGTGATCTGCTGGGTGGCAGCACGTCGGACCTGGCGGCCGTGTCCAAGCCGTCGCCAAACGCTCCCTCGACCAAGCCGTTTGACGCGCTCATCGCCATCGGCGTGCTCATCAAGGGTGAGACGATGCACTTTGAGTACATTGCCGACAGCGTGTCGCAAGGCCTGATGCGCGTGCAGCTGGACATTGGCGTGCCCGTCATCTTTGGCCTGTTGACCGTGCTGAACGAGCAGCAAGGTCTGGCCCGCGCCGGCGTCGTCGAGGGCAGCCACAACCACGGCGAGGACTGGGGCTCGGCTGCCGTCGAGATGGCCGTCAAGCGGCGGGCATGGCAGGCAGGACAGCTCTGAACCAAGAGAGGACAAGAAAAGAACAGGAGGCAGACCGCAAGGGCATCAGGAAAACAGAACCAGAGACCGGCAGAATTGGCAACAGATATCTTGGCTATACCGACCTGCCCATGAAACATACTACTGTTTAGGAAAGCTCACTACGCTAGATAGGAAAAGAAAGAGACACACAGCTGTTCTTATAGAAAAGACACCGGGAATCGGCTGTTCGGAAATATAAATATTATTATATTATTGCCTGTGTATCAGGAGTTGTCTATCGTGAGTCGTTCCTGAAGAGATGTATGTCCAAGACAAGAACAAAGCAAGCATGACTGTTCCATCCGTCTGTGATTATGTGCGATGAGCCCGGAATAACGCCTAGCATGATAAGGAGCGTGGTAAGAAAGATAGCAAAGAAAAGAAAAAGGCAGAAATTGCAAATGCAGCGATGCTCAGAACCTTGTAACCAACTCTTTCTTTTTCAAATATACAAACGGACTTCTCCGTCCGTTTTTTCTTCATACTCTCCCCAGCTCCTCGCTTTACATCAGGGGACACAACTGCGGTCTAAATAGTATCCAGAATTCCCAAAATGGGTCAAAAAATGCAAAAAGGGGCGAGCCGCTGCTACTCGATGTGGACAGCACGCTCAAATGATGAGAGCAGCAATGTCGCTGCCCATCGTCTTCTTCGTCTTCCAAAGGGAGAGCTTCTCGTCGCGCTCGGCCTTCATAGCCGCCCAGCCGGCATCATCGTCATCATCCTCACCATCAGCCGTCGACGAGTTGTTGAGCGGTGACCGGTTGATCTGCTTTCTCGACTGGTCCCAGCCGGGCGGGCTTGCCGTGCCCGGCGTGGAGCTCTCGCTAGCCATGCCATCGGCACCAAGCGCTCCCGACATGGCCATGGGCTTCTGCATGTCACTCGATTGGGAAGCCGTGGGCATGTGAGTCACCGGCCGATACCGTCCTGGCAGGCCAACGTTGCTCCGCTCAGAGGGAGCCATCGAAGGTGCATATCCATTGGCTCCCTGGAGGCGAATCGACGGGGTCAGGCCAGAGTTGAGTGCCAGAGGCTGGATCCAGGAGGCAGAACTTGGCTGCACCAGGCTCATCGTCCGCATACTATGCATGCCGCCCTGCTGCTGCTGTCCTGACATGTCGACCATCGAGCCGTTGTCCATGAAGGCAGGCTGCCGCATCATGTCGGGGCCGCCCATCATCGTGTTCATCCCACTGGCGTTCGAGTAGTGGCTCTCCGGACGCTGAGGCGGCATCGCATTCCCACCGGTGGCCATCATCTGCATGAACTGCATCTGCATCTGCATAAACTGTTGCATCTGCTGTGTCATCTGAATCTGGGCCTGGTCGCCCGGGGAGAGCACCTGTTGCTGTGCCATTGCCGGGTACATCATGTGCTGTGGGACTCCAGCCATTGGATCGAACGGGGCTCCCGTCGTCATGTTTGGCATCGGCTTGCTCACCCCGTCGACGTGCGGGTTGCCTCGTCGCAAGGCACGCGACCGCTCCTCGTTGGCAATCACCCCGACAAGGCCGCCGTGTGGCAGCGGACTGCTCGGTCGCGGCGCACCGCCGCTGAACTGAAGCGTTTCCCGGACAGGAGGACTGATCAGACCGTACGGGTCCTGGGGCAGGTTTCGGGCGAAAGGTGGCAGTCGGCCGCCTACACCACCGCCGTTTTGAGCATCGCCCGAAGCGGTGCCGGGCCGCTGGAAGCTGGGCGTGGCCGCCGCGCGAAGGTTCGGGTTCGACATCATCGTCGCCAGGCGCGTTGGCGGGCGGTTCTTGTTAGGAAACCCGTGGGCTGCAAGAATGGCGAGCGGGACTTCTTCGTCGTCTGAGATATCAGAGCCAGCAAGGCCGTTGGCAAGGCCGACACCCAGCAGGCTTGGGCTCGAGAACGACTGCATGGGGCGTCCAGCGGAGCCGGAAGCCTCACCGGTGACCTTCATCATCTGCTGACGATAGACAGTCATGTGGGCCTCCTGCTTGCGTCTCTGCTTCGCAGCTTCTTTCAGTTTATCGGCCTCATCTTCCAGCTCATCTTCGTCGTAGTTGTCCGCATCCTCGTTCGCCGTGGTCCCATCTGTTCTCGTCAAAACGGCAGACCTACGATTTTCGCGTTCCTTGTCCTTCCGGTACCGCTCAAACTCTGCCGGCGTCATGACCTTATTCCGCGACGGACTGAACGAGCGGACTGGCGGTCGCGATACCGCGCCATCAGGGGTCAGCGGCGTGTCGAACATGTTGTCTTCCTCAATATGGGTGTTCAGGTCGTGCGTCAAGTCCGATCCGGTCGGCACCTGTCTGTATCCAGTTCCAAGATGGTCCCCCCTGAATCTGGCGACTGTCGTCGACGACTTGGAAATAGCAGACGTCGCGTGAGTGCTGTTGAGAAACTTGCTGACGGTAGTGAACGAATCCCTCAGCAGAATAGTGTCTTCGTCTTCGACTTCGGGGACTTCGGGGGGGGTGTCGGCGTTGGAGCGCCGTCGGTTGAAAACGGCACTGCTTCTCTTCAGACTGGAATCAGAAGAAGGGAGGGCTGGTGCAGATTCAGAGGCAGGGACGGGGGGAACCGATGCAGTATTGTCCGACCTGTTGCCGAACTGCATAGTATGTCTCGGAACAGGCGGTGCGTTTTCGTTGGTAGGGGACGCACGAGCTGAGGTAGACTGCAGAAGCTGGTCGTTGGAGTGATGACTACCCCACGAATGCGGAGACGGATCTATTTTCGAGGCAACGTCCAGCTGCATAGGTTGTGGCTGGTTGAGACGATTGGCCGTCAGCGAGCGAGGCGCCAGGGCAGGACGTTCCGGCCCATCTTCGCGGACGGTCATCTGGCTCGCCCTCTTGTCCATGTCAAGAATCTTGTTGAAGTCGCCGCCGAGGTCGAAAGAGAGGTCCTCTTCCAGCTTGGGAGGCGTGGCCGTGCTGGTAGTAGATGCGGTGGCGGCACGTTCCCGACCTGGTCTGTCTGGCGGAGTCGACACCTGAGAGCGCTCGTCGTACGAAGGGGCGACGGTTTGTACCTTTTTCTGTCCTCCAAAAGAAAAGGTGCGTCCGGCGGATTTGAGGAAACTGCTGGATGAGCCTGACTTTGGGATAGGGGGCGGGGCCGAAACACCACTGTGGGACTGTCTCCATTCTTCTTGGTGCTGGGGTTGGTGCTGGGGCTGGTATGGCTGGTACGCCTGATATGACTGGTGCTGGTTTTGTGCGTTGAAATCAGCAGAGGACGGGGCAGTAGACGCAATGCTGTGCCGCGAAGAGTTGTCAGTGGATGTGGTCTTTGTGGTGGAAGATCCGCTGCCGCTACGTTACGTTAGTGATCCTTTTCGTTCTAATCAGGCGCAGCGGAGTCCAGACGAGCAGAAGAAACGACGTACCGGTTAGTCTTGAGGCCGGCAAAGATGTTGTCCTCCTCCAAGGTGGCCTCGGCCCCAAGGCTGCCGGGCATCGTACGAGACTTGGGTGGCCGGCGGACAGTCAGATGTTCGGAGTCGGCACTCTTCGGAGAGCCAGCCACTTCGGACCGGTCTAACACACGGAACGAGGACCCGGTCGCATGGTCAACGTTTTCGACGGACGATTTCCGCCGACTGAACGCGGAGGGAAATCTAGGCATGTAGAATGAAATGGGGGGTTTTGATTGGTGGAAAGGGCGTCAGGCGAGAAGCTCGTGCGCATTCAAGACAGTAAAGTCGTGAATGTGAGACAAGCCGGTAGACTATTTGTGATGTGACCGTCTAGAGAGCTGGTCGTGCCAAGGCGGAGCGTGGAAATAGACGGTGGCAAGGAGCGTGCGAGTCCTGTTCTTCCGTTGTCACCAGCGTGGATGGCGCTGACGCAAAGTTTCGGGTGGCTGCATGGCGGGGGGGCAAGGCCCAGTTAGCGACATGTTTCTATGACCCGTTGTAGGTACTGATGCGTGACGGATGTATGACAATGCAGATTCCCAGGTCAGATTCCCACAAGGTTTGTTGACAAAGCAGGCCGGAAGCTAAGTGGACAGGAACCCAGCCAAGAACGGTGACATCCGAGAACAGCTCGACGGACGACACCGGCAAGCAAAGTCCTTGCACACGAGAGGCGTTCGGGGTTGCAGAGGTCTTAGGTGGTGGTAGGCCTTGTGGATCGGACGCACAGGAGCGCGGTCGCGTCTGCAGGGGTCGAGCGTTCGCGCTGTCGGGAACGAAGGCAGAGAAGACAGGAAGGCCAGGCCACACAGGTGGTATGCTGGTGTCTTTTTTTTTTTTTTCTTTTTTTTTTTGTGTTCCGGGCTCTCAATACAGGGCTGGAGGACAGGAGAGCAAACAAAGACGAATCGTCGGCAGAGAAGGAGATGGCGAGAATGGCACAAAAAAAAAGGCAAAAACGGACAATTGAGGTGAGCAGATTCGACTTACCGGGAAGGAGCGGCAACTGCAGAGAAGGGCAGGTAGCAAAGGAGCAGTAGGGCGGTATCGCTGAATGATTACAAGCTGGGGGTAGCCGAAGGCGTATACGGGAAGGTTATGTGAGGAAACAGGAGAAAGGTATATATAACGCAGGCCGAAGAGAGGACAAGGAGATCTGCAAGCGGTGAGACGAGGTGAAGGAAGGAGGATTAGGAGAAGGAGTCGCTCGGTCGAGGCGGCAGAACGAATGTGAAGGACGTTTGGGTGAGTGTCCTTGCTGTGGATGGCCGTGGTGATGGAGCGGCCCTTGTTTGTTGTCTGTGGTGCTCGGTCGGGCTGAGGATGAGTGACGCGAGGAAGAGGAAGAGACGGGTGTATACGAGAAAGCGGCGAATGGCCGTAATAAGAAAAATAAGAAAAATTAAGAGCAGAAAATAAATAATAAAAATGGGGACCGGAGAGGGTGTGCAAACGCCGCTTCCGAAACGAGACGATTGGGTGCGGAAGGCCGAGGAATGATGATGATGGGAAGTGACAGCTTTTTGCCAGAGGAGGAATGGGATCTCGATAGCAGAAGGAGAGACAGAGCGAGAAGGAGAGAAGGGGAGGAGAGATTCAAGACAGAGGGCCCGATGCCACGAAGACGCCGGGTTACGGAGGCAGGCTTCAGAAGCGGACTCAGAAGAACTGGAGAGGCGGGAAAGAGCAGGAGGAATGCGCCGGGGGGGTGGATTGGCCTGTCTGCCTTTCCTTCTTCTTTCTGTGTTTTCTTATTTCTTTCTTTTTTTTCTTTTCTCTTTTCTCTTTCTTTCTTGAATTTCTTCTTCTGTCTTTCCTTTTCTGTCTTTCTTCTCCTTTCTTCCTCTCTTTCTTTTGTTGCCTCTCTCCTCTTCCAAGGGAACAAAGGTCAGTTGACGGAAGCGCAGTCTGCCACAGCTCCCCAGGATGGCTGGCCAGCCGAGCCAAAAGGGGCCGCGCTTGACTCTTAGGGGATGCTTCTTTTTAGGCTCAGGCTTGTCCGAGCCTGGCGTAGCGACGGCCAAGGAAAGAGGGGCCACTCGAATACGGAGCGGCTACATGGTACTAGCTCCAGCCAGGTCGTAAATAGAAGAGGAGAACCAGGCTAGCGTGGGGACAGCTGCCTGTATTGGAGTGGGTGGCGGGCAGATGCAGCTGCGATTAGCTGCGATGTGCCCCTACTACAGCGCCTGGGGGCTGTCAAAGCTCTGCGAGGGGAACGACAGAGGGAGGCTGCGACACATAGACGGCGTAGAGTGCTACGCTCTGCAGGAGTAGCCGGTCGACACACCCCTCCCAAAACAGAATTGTGTGGCTTACAGCAAGGCCAGCTGGAAGTTATTTAAAGCCGGTTGCAGGAAGCGGACGGTGACCTGTGTGCTGAGTCACAATGTGCTGCTCGCGCAGCGATGTCCTATTGGACGGAGACGGTTCCTGGTAACGGGAGCGCGTGCTAACGCCACCCCTTCCCATTCGGTACACCTAACCTACCCCCAACAGCACGACTTTAGGGCGCATCTGGCAAGAACTGGGGCAGTATTACGAGCACTGCTGAATAAATGGGGCGTGCTGCTCGTGTTTACTTTGGATGGAGACGCCGGCTAACCCGTCCAGAAAGAGGTTCATTTCAGACCTCAACCAGGCATGTACAGAGTACGGAGCACTGCGACGATGAAGCCGGTTTTGCGGTGTACAAAGTACCCGTGCCCGTACTGGTAAGATACTTTCATCCCCCCATGGCGGCGTTGCCTTTGCGCCTTGTGGCGATGCACAGTGTTGCAGTAGCAACGGCGGGAGAAAAAGGGGTCGCGACGAAAACAGCAGAGACGCAGGAAAATGCGGGCGGATCATGAAAATTTTTGGCAGTGGTCTGGCCAACCAAGATCTGGTGGATCGGTGGAGACGGCCAGCTGGGAGGAGTACGAGGACTCGTACAGCCGAATAGGGGGCAGTCTCTTTCTTTGTCTCGACACGTCGATGCGCCGTGCAACGCAGCACGATAATTGCAGGTGGTCGTCGTACTATGTACGGCCGGACCTGACGTCTGCTCTTGTCTAGGCTTCTAGTTGCCAAGATCGGCACGACGGGGCAATACTCTTACATACTGTACTATGTAGTTTACATTCAGCTTGGCCAGGATCTCTTGTCTTTACAAATCACATGCACTGCAAGTCCTCACAGTGCAGGCTTACTCATGCGAGTCCTCCGGCTTCAGGCGCGTCTTTATGCTCTATACGAGGTACTCAGATACCCGTACAGTGAGAACAAAGTCGGCACAGTCAGACCCATACCCCTGCAGAAGCCCCTGTCGGCCCCTTGTGTTAGCACTGCTGGCAGGGGCCGATCGATCTGCTCTGACCGGCCTTTTCTTTCTTTTTTTCTTCTTTCCTCTGCTGATTCTGCACGGCGCGCCTTCTCGTAAGATAACCAGGACTGCCAGAGGCGCCGGGCCTTTTCCCCTGTGGGCTTCTCTGTTCATCGCTGATGGACGACTCCGTACTCCGTACTCCGTACTCCTGATAGGACTCCATATGTAGGGTTCATCCAGCTGCCTCGCTTCTCGGTTAGAAATCTTTTCACGGCGCCCCTTCCCCCAGACCGACCTCTCGGGGAATACAAAACGGTTTTCTTTCTTCTGCAAACCGTCTTCTGACCCCTCTCTCCCCACTGTCTGCCGTTTTGTCGGTCGTCCGTCCGGGGTGATGCTGTTCGCCCGTCAGCACCGGTGTTGCGTAACGCACAGCGGTCTTGCCGTGCATTGCGGTCAGGTCTGCATTGCAGGCTGGAGTCGTTCTGCACGCAGTCCAACGGCCGTCCGTCTCACCGCTTCCATCGCCGTCAGGCATCGCTATGCGGCTCTGGAATGCGAGACACTGCACTGTTCCAGATGGACCTCCATCTGCTGCATGCGTCGCCGTCATCGTCGTCGGGACTTACCTCGCCTCTCTTTCCTTCTTCGTCGTGAACTGTTGCCCAGACAGTGGCCGTGCAATGCTCTCGTTCGCCGACACCGAGACAATCCCAGCTGTACAGACATGCAGCTATACCACGTAATCATTGTAACCGATTTGGATATTCTTACTCAGCGGCCAAGCCTCGTTCGTTCGACGCTTGCTGCGATAAGCCGGATGCTTATCACGTGGAAGCTCTTGTGGGGAGCTGTGCTACTCCGTTCTCCGCTGAGCTGCGCGATTAGTGGACGCCTCGGCGCCTCGGCCAAGCCTTGGCATGGAGGCCGTTCTCCTTGGCGAGCTTTTTTCCCATACATTTTCTGCTTCGCGACGGGAAGAGTTTGAGACGAGTGAGCGCGTTGGCATCCCGAACGGCTGCATCGCAACTGCGCCGACTTGCACAACCGACCTTTGTCCACTCATTCTCTCGTCCTTCCCTCGTGACCCTCCCACATGTCTTCGCCCAAGGCTCTCAGCTGGCAGAACTCGCATATGTTGATGCAGGACGAGCCCTACGCGCTGGCACCCAGAGGCAGCACGCTGGCAACACTTTTGCGCCGCCGGCCGTCTTCCACCAGCGTGTCCCATGCCCGGGATGAGGAGGAGGCTGTCGTCGGGACTGGCCTGCCGGGCTCGGGCGCCGTGACGCCTTCTGCCGGTGGCCTGTCGCCCGAGTACCGTCGCGAACTGTACTATGACGAGGAGGACGTGCGGCGTCACGACGAGCGCCGTCTCAGTGCCCTGCTCAACAATCCGCAGATGCGCAGCATGCGGCTGATCGGCAAGGCCAAGCGGTATCGCTGGGAGCGGTACTGGAAGACGGAGGACCAGCTCAGGGTTCTGTCAGCGCCATTGTGAGTGATGTTTGTTGTCTTTGCGAACTTTTGCCGTTTTGTCCTGTCTTCTTTCTTGTCCTGTCTTCTTTCTTGTCCTGTCTTCTTTCTTGTCCTGTCTTCTTTCTTGTCCTGTCTTCTTTCTTGTCCTGTCTTCTTTCTTGTCCTGTCTTCTTCCTTGTCCTAACTCGCCAGACGTGCGTACTATACGCGCAACAACATGCTCATCCAGCAGTACCTCTATATCGACCGCCTGCTGAACTCGTCGCTGCCCCACGATCTGCTCAACGAGTACAACAGCCTGCATAGCAGCCACTCCTACCGCGGCCTCGAGGTGCCGGCCACCATCTCCGAGGAGTCCATGGCGGCGTCGCCGACCAGCAGCGGCCAGCTTGCGACGCCGCCTCTGGACGGTACGGCGGCGACAGCCACGGCCACAACCGCAGCAGCGGCTGCTGCCCGTCGGGTCAAACGCACGCCCAAGGCCATCTACCGCCCGGCCGAGACGACGCCACTGCTGGAGGCCCACGGCACGGACGACGAGGACGACGAGGACAGCCACGACCCGGACGAAGAGCGGCTGCCGACACCCGGCGGCCTCGGGCTGCATGGCAGCGGATATGAGGCAGCAACGACGGCGGACGCAGAGGCCGACACGACCTCGCCGACGGGCAGCCAGTCGCCCCGGGTCGAGGACATCCCGCTGCTGCTGGAAGAGGACGAGAACGTCGACAGCTCGGCGCCAGTGGTGACGCTGGCCATCTACGTCAACCTGACGGCCAACGCGATCCTGCTGGCCGGCAAGGCCGCCGTGGTCCTGTCGGTGCCGTCCATCTCCGTCCTGGCGAGCCTGGTGGACGCCGTCCTCGACTTTCTATCGACGGCCATCGTCTGGACCACCACCTGGCTGATCAGTAACCAGGACCAGTACCGCTATCCTGTCGGGCGGCGACGACTGGAACCGCTGGGCGTGCTGATGTTCTCCGTCATCATGATCACCTCCTTCGTGCAGGTCATGTTGCAGGCCGTCCAGCATCTGGCGTCGGATGACCGGAGCATCATTGAGCTGTGGGTTTTCTTTCCTTCTCTCTTCCATCTTCCCTTCTCCCTTCTTGCTCCTCCTCCCTCATTCTGCTAACTCCTCCAGTGGAATACCCGCTCTAGCCATCATGTTCAGCACCATCGTCATCAAGGGCCTCTGCTGGCTATGGTGCCGACTGGTCAAGAACTCCAGCGTGCAGGCATTGTGCGTCTTGTCACTCCTGCTATCACCCCCACCACACCATGCTCACTTCGTCCAGGGCTGCTGATGCCATGACCGACGTCATCTTCAATGCCGGCTCCATTGCCTTTCCCATCAGTATGTCGTTTCCAAGCCCTTTTCCCGTTCGCCAAGCTGACCAGGACAGTCGGCTTCTATGCACGCATTTGGTGGCTGGACGCCCTCGGCGGCCTGCTGCTCTCCCTGGTCGTCATCCTGAACTGGTCGCGCACGTCCATCGAGCACATCAAGCACCTGTCGGGCTTTTCAGCCACGGCCGACCAGCGCAACATTTGTGCGTATCCCCCCCTCTTTCTGTGCCGCTCTCTCTCTGACCAGCAGTGCTCTACCTGACCATGCGCTTCGCCAAGACCATCCGGGCCATCCAGGGCCTGCAGGCCTACCACGGTGGCGACAAGCTGATCGTCGAGGTCGACATCGTGCTTGACGCCAACATGTCGCTCAAGGACAGCCATGATTTGAGGTCAGTCCTGCCAGCACTCTTCTGTCGTGCCCTGTCTGACCTTGCCCCCTCCCAGCGAGAGTCTGCAATATGTCATCGAGTCCGTGCCTATTGTCGACCGCGCCTTTGTGCATGCCGACTACGCTGATTACAACCTGCCGACACACATGGAGCAGCAAGCTTGATTTGTTTGTAAGATGTGCACAGTGTGACACTGTATGTCACTATAGGTGCTTACCCACTTGTATTGTTAGTTTGCACGGTTAGTTGTACGGTAGTTGCACGGCTAGTTGCACGGTTAGTTGTACGGTTAGTTATACGGTTCGACTCACAGCGGATAGAGCGCCGAATTGCAGGCATATCTTTCGCCCCTGTCCTATTACTGCTTGGGTACTGTAGTAAAAGACGCCTGATGAGCATGACAGCTCGCCCCAACGCCCAATCAATCCAGCCAGACCCCGAAGAGGTGGATGCCCCGCTGTGTGTATTCCCAGTCGCCTGTAAATGCAATCCGTACGTCGTAGTCGTTGTCCGTTCGCTACGCGAACATCTCCCACCCCTCAATTCACCATCCGGGTCAGGTTGACGGCGGCGGTGGCAGCAGCCGCTTCGCGCTCGTCCTTGCTGAGGAGCGAGTCGTCAGCATGGGCGAGGATCATGCGGCGCGACACGAGGGCCATGAAGTCGGCGTCGAGCAGGTCGATGCAGTCAGCGTAGACCTGGGCAGGACAGTTGGCGCAGGCAGCGACGACATCGTTGCCAAAGGGCAAGCCGTGCTCGACGCACTGGCGATAGGCGTCCTGCAGGCGGCCGACACGGGCGCGGATGTCCGTGGCCGGCCGCGAGCGATAGAGACGGCGCCACTGCTCGACAGAGTAGAGGCCAAGCCGATGCTGCAGGCTCTCTTCGGCGAGCGCGGCCAGGGGACGGTGCAGGAAGCGGTCCGAGAGCTGCCAGAGCGTCAGGATCTGGCGCGTCGACAGCGAGCCACCGGTCTCCTCCTTGCGCAGGACAAACGTGTTGGGTCGATGAAAGTGCACGCGGTAGAGCAGGTCGGCCCAGAGCCCAAAGTCGTCGGCCGTGATGTCGTCGCCGTCCAGCTCGACCCGCTGTGTCGACGCCTCCGTGAAACGGCCGCGTAACGCTCCCGCAAAGTAGTCTGACTGCAGACACAGCAGTTCCGCGTGCAGACAAAACGCCTGGCCATGCACCACCACCGTCGCCATCGCCTGCGGCGACCGGAACATCATCGTGCCCCCGGTCGCCGTCTCCCGCCTCTCCTGCGCCCGCGACACGCTCACGCTCACGCTCACGCTTGCGCCCACACCCACGCACGACGCGTCCTGCTGCTCGTCCACCGTCGTCGCGTCCTGCTGCGTCTGTGTCTGCGTCTGCGTCTGTGTCTGCTGCTCTTGCGATGCGTCCAGCCGCACGCCGCCTGTCAACGACGTCTGCCGCAGCGCCTGCCGCAACGCATCACGCACCGTGTCGCGTGCTCGCCCTGGACTGAACGGCGTCAGCACCTGTGTCGCCGGGGCTGCTGTCGCTGTCGGTGGCCCTGGAGCATACAGAAAGGCGTGCGTCCAGTCCTCTGTCACATCCCCGAGGCCGCTGCTGTCCACGTCCATGCTGCGGCTGGATCCCTCCCTGCTCCCCCACCAGGGCTATCGTATCCGCAAAGCCTGTGTGGAGCAACAAAATCGCTCCCAAATGGGGACTCGAAGAGAGCGAGGTTGTTGGTCCTATGAAGCCCCGGCGGCAAGGTTTCTTGGATCGCAATTTGCACAGAGAGTAAACACGACACGCCAGAGATGGTCTTAGCTTGTCGGCGGCGTGTTTGGTGGCGTCGTCGTGTGGAATGTGCCGATGTGGTGCTTTAGGCGCCCATTGATGGGTAGCCTAATAAACGATGACGCTGGAACTCGAATGTCTCCGCATGTATGCACTAACAGGGTCTGACGATTATGCATTTATTCGGATGATCCACTTCCAGTTTTGCATCCTCTCGCGACGGCCAACCAGAAAGTCATCTCCAGAACAGAGAGGCACCCACAGCTCACCGTCTTTGCGCCCTCTTCTCCCCGCTCCACGAACCCGCTCCTCTCTCACCTTCCATCCATTCTCCTGTCCCTTGTGCGCCATGGAGAACGGCCCGGCTGGCAGCCAGGCCGAGGGCACAGACCCCAGCGCCTTCCTCAGCGAAATCATCGGCAGTCCGGTGGTTGTGAAGTTGAACTCGGGCGTCGTGTATAAGGGTGCGCAAGACACTCTCTTCGCCTGTCCTGTCCATCCCATGCTGACGGTGTTGCAGGCGAGCTGCAGTCGGTCGACGGCTACATGAACATTGCCCTGGAGAAGACGGCAGAGTACGTCAACGGCGTCAAGCGGAGGACGTACGGTGATGCCTTTGTGCGGGGCAACAACGGTGAGTGGAAGTCTGCCAGCATGTCCTCTCATGTGCATGCTGACAACAGCAGTCATGTACATCTCTGCAGACGAATGATGGCAACCCAGCAGACAGCACTGCAAGTCAGAATGGGCCATAAGATAAACATATATCAAGCACGCTTCTGTATTATTTCCTGTGCTGTCTAACCTGTGACCGTTGTGTTGTGCATGTGCAAGCCTCAGCATAGACCCTCGCATCGACCTTTTCACACCCGCCGCGCCCAAGCATAATACGTCATTGCATGCACCGTCAGCTCTCCGGCAGCGTTGCGCTCGACATCGTCTACAATCGCGTCCAGCCGCCGCCGAAACGCGCCCCGGGTAGTCAGCCTCTCGCTGCCGTCGTCAGCGTCGTTCTCGGGCAGGTTGGCCACCTGGCTGAGCGTCAGGAGCCGCTTGAACAGTGCGTCTGGCGTCAGCTGCACCGACCACCTGGCGCGGTCGTCGGCCAGAGGTGCAAACAGCGGTGGCGTCGTCGTGGCAGCTTCGGAAAAGGCCGCCTGCCAGTGACAGTTGCGAAACCGAGTGTTTCCGTCCTCGCCCAGCGCGTAGACGAGGTCGTTGACGCGCTGCTCCCAGGAAGACGACGCCGGCCAGTCCTGGGGCTTGTTGTCTGGGGGGTCGAGGGGACGTCAGCAAACAAACCGAAATAGAAGAAAAAACGTTGACTACAAACAGTCTTCAATGTTCCAGACGACGCCGACCAGACCGTTGGGCTTCAGGAGCCGCCACATCTCGCGCAGTGCCTCCTGGTTTGCAAACCTGCAAAGACGGCGTCAGAATACTCTGCAAGACGGGGAAGGAATCAAGACAGAACACCCACCAGTGAAAGGCCTGGGCGCTGATGACTGCGTCAGCCCACCCGTTGGCCACCGATGGCACCGCAGCCGCATGGCCCTTGATGACGGTGACGTGTGGCAGGTTCTTGGCCGCCAGCTGGCCGCGCATCTGGTCGTGAGGCTCGACCGCAGTGATGGACCACGGGATGCTGGACGCGGCGGCCAGCCGTGAGAGCGCCTCCGTGAACTTTCCGGTGCCGGCGGCAAGCTCCACGAGACGGATTTCTTTCGCGCCCACCGCCGGGACCTCCAGCCGCTGCAGGAAGCTGTCAACGATGGCGGGTAAATACGAGGGCCGGTATGCGTCATAGGCCCCGGCATCGTGAAAGCCGGCCTCAGCAGCGTCGGCGAGCTGGATGAACATGTTGGGAGCAGCAGGCGCCTGTTCAAATATGTCGACGTTGTTGCTCTCAATCTAGCTGCCGGATTCCGCATCGTGGAGAAGCCGTATTATTTGGACGCGTCACGTGGAAATGATGGCTCCGAACCGGCACCGAGCGGCTCTGTGGTCAAAGTGGGGAAGTACGGAGCTTAGCACGATGACATCATTCCAGCACTAATAACGAGACCGACTCGCTATTTTAGGTTGCTAATAGACTGGACTACTCCGTACAAAGCAGCTATATATAATGCACAATGTCACGTTTGTTTGAAGTTTTATCAATTTATTTAGTTTTGCTATGATACAATGAACGTCGACCAGTCTGCAATCGCAGTGTACAAATGAAGAACAATCTCAACCGAAAGGATTAACCGAACCGTATTAGAACGAACGCCGAGAGTGAAAGACTCGATAGAAAGAATGCGCAAGCGTCATGAACTGCAACCGTGGAAACCATTATGAATCATATCCTCCTGCAGACTGGTCCTGTTGTCGTCAAACGCGAGATGCTTTTGATGGTTGCGGTTGTCGGCCTGAGCGATCGTCTGTCCGATTAGACAACGGCGATGCGCTTGGCCTGCCGCTTGGCCGCCTTGGGGATCGACACGCTCAGGATCCCGTTGTCGAGGCTTGCCTTAACCGCGTCCTCATTGACGGACACGGGGAACTCAAAGACCCGGCGGAACTGTCCGACCGAACGCTCGCGGAACCAGTAGCGCACAGGCTGAGGACCGGTCGGGGCAGCGACCGTGGCCACAGCCGACTCCTTGGGCGTCGTGGCGGCCTCCTCCTTGTGGGTGGCGGACTGCGCATCGCCGACAAGAACGCCTTCGTCGCCGACCTCCTCGTCCTCGACCGTTGCCCGGAGACTCGGCGACTGGGCCACGTCCTCGGCATGGGCCTCGGGCTGCTTCTCGATCGCGGCCTGCTGCGGCTGCTCGCTCTCGTAGTTGCGCTCGATGCGGCCGCTCACAATCAGCGTCTGCGGGTCCGAGAACTCGATCGCGATGTTGTTGCGTTCTACGCCCGGGAGCTCGCCGTGCAGCTCGTAGGCCGTCTCGGTCTCGCGCACGTCAAAGCGCGGGTTGAAGGCCCGTGTCGAGGCCGCCAGGCTGGCGGCCGGACCGCGACTGGCCACCTTGTTGGCACTGTAACTGCCGGCCTGCGTGGCGTTGTTAACCTCGCGGGAGTAGTTGTC
This sequence comes from Grosmannia huntii, assembly GCA_019925595.1. Taxonomy (NCBI): domain Eukaryota; kingdom Fungi; phylum Ascomycota; class Sordariomycetes; order Ophiostomatales; family Ophiostomataceae; genus Grosmannia; species Grosmannia huntii. The sequence continues at coordinate 47,645 of JADHKJ010000034.1, forward strand.
AAAGCCGTCAATCAGACGGAACAGGCTGGTAAAGGCCTGGTCCGGCGTGTAGGTTGGCTGGTGCTGAAACAGAGGCATGTTGATGGTTGTTTGAAGTATGGGGTGAAGTTGTGGAAAGATGGTGAAGAGAATGTTGAAAAGGTAAAGGCTTAGAAGTCTTGATTGTTTTCTGTGATGAGAAGATGGACAGAATCAGCATTGGGGCGGATGCTGCAGGCCATCTTTATACCTGGAGCGTCGCCGTGATGGAAGACTTCCCAGGCTTCGCGAAGATACTAGACGTCTCGGGCGCTGACGAAAACTTGGCCACGAAGCATATGATGCTTCCCGATGCTTCCTGGAGTCGCCACAAGATGCTTTCGATATCATGCGAAGTTGCTGGAAGCGATTGGAAGCTTCCACCAATTGCACGAGCCAAGGCCCATATAATAGGTCTTGCACTAGCCGCAATAGGCATGATAGTACTGTGATCTTAGTGGCGCCAGACACACACGGTCGTACCTAGCCAATCAGCGCTCGCCAACACACTATACGCTGCATCCTTCACCACGACATCAGCAAAATACTCCCAACTGCAACCGGTCGTCGGCCATCTCGGCCTGTGCTTTCGATCGAGATTCGCTCTCCAGGTGCAAAAATCAGGGAAGACGAGAGTGTCATAGTCAACCGTGAAGGAGCAAGCCGATCTAGAGAATGACTAATCGTGTTTGCATCCTCTGTGCTTCACAACCAATGACCAGACGAGTAAGTGTGTCATAGTTGTGAGATAGTTTATAGATCTAATTTAAAGTGTATAGGCCTCTGAATTCTATAGAAAATAAGAACGAAAACATGAACATAAATAAGAAATAGGCCGCCATCGAATGCCGGTGAGGAGATGAGATGTTTCGCTGCTGGCAGCTTCCACCTTCCGTCCGCTTGCTGTTGTAGAAGCCTTCCGACAGCAGCCCTAAGTTGTCGGATCTGTCGTATACGCAAACAGACCAGTGCCTCTTCCCGACGTGCCAGAGACCACCAGCGGCTGGTGAAAGAGTCTGATGAGTCGTTGGCCCACGGTTGGATCCACCTCCGTGCCATCACGAGCGATCTTGATGTCCCGATTGGCATTCAGAGGATTGCGCATTCCTCGTGTACGGTAGAACGGCACCCTCAATGTCGAGAGCCACTCCAGCTGGAACGGCTTCCCCCACGCCTGTGTCTCGCCAGTCCCATCTGTCCGCCCGCCGCTCTTCACGCTGCTCACCTCGTCTGCCCCATCGCTAGCCGTCACCGAGCCGTCCTCTGTCCCGCTGGCAGCTGCTTCGGGTGCATCGTCTCGCTGTGCTTCCCAGAATATGGTGCCTCGGGCGGAGTCGTCGATGATACGACCTGGCGGCGTGAAATCTGTCGCCTCGGTAGGGATGGCCTTGGGAGTATCCTCGTCGCTGAAAGACTGCGCCTTTGGTGCAAACTCGATGGCCGCTGCCGGATCGCTATTGATTTCCGATGCCATTCTGGCATAGCCAAAGTACTCGCCCGATTTGTTGGCCGAGAATATCAAGTACACGTTGTCACAATTCTTGGAAAAACCGATGTGTTAACTCGTAAACTCTGGAATGAACGATAGGGAGAAGAAGAAATTAAACACAAACCTTGAATGCACTGTTCAGCGTCTCTTCGTTGTGTGATTGTGTCGCCCATATGCCAGTCCGCATGCTTGATTCCAGATCTTCCACCGTGAGACTTTTCAGAATGAAAAATCTGTCCTTCGACCGTACTTCCGGGCCATCTGCAGTCTCGGCCTTTTCCGCAGGCGATGAAGCTGTTGTTGTATCGATGGTAGCGCCAATGTTGGTTGAAGATGTCCATTCCCTATCCAGCCCGGCCTCTTCTGCAGCTTCTTCCTCTCCATCTTCCTCTCCATCTACGTCAACGTCTTTGATCTCCGGGGTGCTCGCTTGTTGCTGTACCGGGGGGTATGGAGTTGCTGTCAATGACGCCGGTCCCGTTGGTGGGATTATTCCCTGTGCTACGTCGACCACAATTTTCCGGAGGCGGCTGACGAGACGGACGGACATAAATCGGGTGTCGTTGATGTTTTGCTGCGCTTCTATACAGCTCGATTCATCCTTGTAGTTCGCAAAGGCGCAGTTGCTCTTTGATATGAGAAAAAGAGACTCCAGGTCCTCGGTAAGCTTGCAAACGTGCTGTACAAGTTCCATCAAGTTCGTCTGAGGAGGCAGATTTCCAATCCAGATAGCATGTCCTAACAGAAAATCAGTACCTTGTACGCCTCTGCAACCAATTGGTGTTGGTGATCGCGGAAGAAGGAAAAGAACAGAACGCTATACTTACCGCTTTGTTTCGGTTTTCTAGGTGGGCCACGCACCACGGTGCTTGCTCTGCTTTCGCCCTGAGCTAATCGAGACAGTCAGAAAATCATGTAATCTTCCTGGTTAATTGGAGCGAAAGCAAAGGGCCATTGCACAACGTACACTTCTGTTGCTGTCTTTGTCCTGTCCGTTGAGTGTACGACGCACCGGATGAGACGACAATGGGTTGAGCCGATGTCCTGGGCTGTGCTTTGAAGGCGTTAGGTGGTGGAAAGTACACAAAGCATCCGTAGTTGTTTGTACCTTTGTTCTGGCTCGGATGCTGCGAGTGTTGCGAATATTGGTACGGTGCCATCGGCTGCACCTGTCCGGGATAAAAGGTAAACCCGTTGGGCTGTGTCATGACCGGTCCTTGTTGGCTCATCATCGAGACAGGGTTTCCGAAATATGGCGAATTTGGCATCTGGAGAGCCCGGATCATGTAGAAAGGCTGTCCACCCATCTGAACCTGGGTGTATTGAGACACTGAAGCAGTGGTATGTGAGTTGGTTCCAGTATTGTACTGCTGTTGTCCATAGTCGGCGGTTGGCAAAGCATGACCCATGCTGCTCATGTCGAATCTTCCCTGATGTGCGTTCACTAGTGTCTGTTGTTGGAAAGATTGTTGGGGGTTTCCGTGATATTGTTGCTGCTGCTGATACTGTTGGTATCGGTACTGCTGTTGTTGCTGTTGTTTCTGTTGCTGAACATCAGCTCGTTCAGCTGGTCCGTGTTGTCCTCGGGAATCCTTCTTCCCCTGATGGGGCTCGCCTGAGCTAGAGGTGTTCATCTGGATGGAGCCGTTACCCCGCAACTCTTCATAAGCGGTCAATGCCGTGGACGTCTAGGTCTGGATCTGTAAAGAGTAGGCTACAAGCGTGGCCTTTATTGTGAGTGTCACGTACGAATGATGTTTGATATTGAATGTGCAATATTTAGACAAGAGTCCACAACAGACTCTTGATGTTGTATAAAGGGGCATAAGGTTTATATAGACATACAAAGGTCAGAAACGGCACAATGAAGACGCCGACGAGGTGGCAAGCAAAGAAAGCCAAGGTCTGCTTGTGGACACGTTCGGGCAAGTTGCTAGACGAGGTATCGGGTACTAGAACGAGCCAAATAGGGACATGGAAATGGCAGTGCCCAAAGGTCGTATCAACGGCGCGTAGTTGTGGCAAGTAACGCCTAGTGTTATCCCAAAAGAAAACTGTATTTTTTTTAGCGGATGGACAAAACGGACGGTGAAAGCCCGATTGACAGCGTGGGGCAGCGAGCAATGAAGAAGACTTGTAAAGTGACCTGGTGGGAGTGGGCCGTGGCTCTTTTCGAGAAAAAAATCAGATGGACCACGCCTCCTTTGTCACCTTATTCTGTTAGTTTCCGGACAGTCAAGAATCAAATAGAGAGTGAGGGAACATAGCCACGACGCCTAGGTTCGTCTAGGGACCAATACAAAAGTACGTTGTGGCTGAGGGAGTGGACAGTAGTGGAGGAAAGGCACAGGCATGCAATCTTCAGTGAGCGAGAGCGGAAGGCAATAACCCTGGTTGGGCACCATTGACAGGGGGCTTAGTTTCGGGTCTGTGGCTGGTAGCACGCCTTATGCTTCTACTTGTAGCTTTCTCAGAAATCCCGGGGCGGAAGGGGGTTCATGCATACAGGGGAAAAGGCTTGTATTCTTGTGGAGGATGGGAGGGGGGGAGTGAAGGCAGTCTGAGGGTTCTCACTGTCTGTGCTGTCCCGATCCCCTGTCACAAATGGCTAGGTGTCCAGCCAGGTAGGATTCTGGGTATAAGTGCTAGAATAGTGCTGTATGAATAAGTGAAGTGGTTGTGTAGGTGCTAAGGTGGTGATTACAGAAGGCGAGAAGTGAGTTGAGGAAGAGTAAGACGATCTAAACTAGACGAAAGGGTGGGGGTAGCATTGGGATTTTCAGAGTATGAGTACTCTTAATATGTACTCGTAGATAAACGAGTTTTTCCGAAACAGATCTCTCTGTGAAGATCGTTCTCGAGGAAACGGGAGGGGCAACGAGGAAGGATCAAACACAACGACCGCCAGCCGTGCTCACCAACGTGCAGGAGGAGCGGGTCATGCGGGCAGGAAGAAAAAGAAAGGAGTAAAAGCAAAGAACTGACCTCTGGAGTTGATTGTGCAACTGGGTGGACAAGGAAATAAGGGGAAGCAGCAGTGTGTGTTCCGAGCCAGATTCTACGTCTGCGACTGGCCTGTACAACAGCTCATACGAAAGACAGGGACTGCTCCTTCTCCTGATGCTGTCATGTGAAAAGCTGGAAGCACTGCGGGCTTGGCTATGGCCGACCACGCGGCGGCGCACACAACCAGCTGACGGGGAGTGGTGGATGGGTAAGTAGAGGAGGGAGAGGATGTGGGCACGAATTATGGCCCGGTCACGGTCACGGACGGGGTACATGTTATATACCAGCTGCAGGGGCTGTGGTGTGGATGCAGAGAGCCGGCCGTGCAGTCGAACGGAGAGCGCTGACAAAGGCAGGACGAGAGACAGGGTAGACATAGCATCGGGCCAGACGGGAGGCACAAATCGCACTTTGAGAAGTGGTGTGTTGGTATGTTGAATTTGGCCGAAAGGCTACTTTCTTTTTGCCACCCCCAGCCAATCTGCCGTGTTCTCGCCCTGGTCCCTGTTTCTTTCGCCTTCCCGGCTCCCGCGAATGAGAGAGGCTTCCTGGCCATTCCAGAACCTGGCCCCGTCGAGATCTCGGGTCGTTAGTCTGGTTAGCACCTGGCAGCAGCAACTTTCGAGCTCGTCTCGGCTGGCTGAAGATTGCCACTAGCTGGGCTGCGACAGAAGATGCAGAATCTCACCCGCACATCCGGCCGCCAGTGCAGCGGCCGAGCTGCAAGTACTTGTACGTCGTACTTTTGTCCAGCGCACCGGCCGTGCTCCGTTCTGCCATTCGCGACGATGCTTACCCGTTCTGATGGCTCTGAAATGGCCAGCCAATCCGGACAGATGCAGCTCGGTGGCACCACCAGACAAAGCAAAGCTGCACGATGGGCAAAAGCGCAGAGGCTTAGTTGGCTGGTGCCAGATAGCGTCGACAATGCAAGGTTACTTCTGTCGGGATTTCGTCCACTTTGGCGCTCTCGCCAGTCTCCTGACACGAGCCGGACGATGGCCGAAAGAGGAAGGAATGCGTCACGGGGCCGTCAGGAGCACATGTTGCCGAAGCGTCCACGTGCCCCAAACTCGTTTTCGGGGTCAGAAAACAGGGAAGGCACAGCGCGATGCAGGCCTGCTCCTTCTGGGCGTCACCCTGTTGTCGTCGTAGCGGCTTAGAATGGCTTTGGGCTCCATCGCGCCTACCATTCTGGCTGTCTGGGGAAGGCAGCATCCGTGCCCACAGGTTTCCAAGACTGAGAGATTTAATTGAGCCCAAAAAGAGGGAATCGACCGACAGCTGTCCACCTGACAGGCCCTCCAGGTAGCATCAAACCGGTTGATTAGCACTAGTGGCGAAACTGGAAAGCTTACCCCATGATGGGAACGTCCAAGCTCTGGCTTTCGCCGGACCTTCGGCCGCTTTTAGAACCAGCGACATCGCTGCTTGCAAGATACGATACCCACCCGCAAAGACGGTCTGGCGGGATGGCGATGTCTTTCGTGCAGATCGGCCCCAGCCGACAACGAAACAAGCAGTCAAAGGCCAGTGGCAAGGTACGCGAGAGGCTAGAATCGAAAAGGATGTCGATGGTTGCAAAAACGCCACTGTGACTACCGTTTACGGCCGGATAGTGGCAAAGACGCTGGAACTGGCGGGTCTTGTCTGTTGCAATGTCCCAGGACAAACAACTGCGTGCCTGTCGATCATTTTTGCCAGGATACGGAAACGGTCGGGATCCAGGACGACTTTCAACGCCACCCCCTCTCGGAGTGTTTTGCCCGAAGACGCTCGAGGCAGAGGAGAGGCAGTACGAGCACTCGTACGAGCACACTTTCATCGATGACGTACTTTCGCTTAGCTGTCTGATCGTCACTATAGCCTTGTCGGCTGTACGGAGTACGGCTGCCTCTCGAAAGCGTTGAAACGTACCGTGTACGGGTACAAGGCTGGTTTTGCCACAAGTCGTCGGGAACGAGAAAGGGCCCGACGCATCTGGGCAAATGTGCACCGATCGTTCGAGTCATTTCTGCCGCTTCAACGGCGTGTCCGATTGTGTCTACCCAGCCTCAGTCCACTCGAGGCTTAACTCTCCTTCAGAGACCAGTCCGAACGAACCGACGGCCAGCTGTCAGGGATGGGCATGACCCAGCAGGCCGCCTTCGACACGTTCCACCTCCTGTCTTGGACCAAGAAACTGCGCAGACAGTCCGGGTGCTGCAGCTGGCGGCTGTGCTGCACATATCAGCAACTCTGAAGTTGCCGTTTTGGGCGTTGCTATGGCGGGGTGACGATCGCGGTATGAGTCTCGCACTGTCCTAGATACAGCGGAAGTCCATACATAGGCGGGTATTTGGCGAGGTGTGCGTGTACACACAGTCTCAGAACACAACCAGATGACACTGTGCGCCATCATCACCGCCTAGACAGCTCAGCTCGCCTCTTTTGAGCGGGACGCCCACCCCACTTTGGACGTGCTGCCACCTCAACAGCTTCCATCCCAGCCGGTGTTTTTATCCCACCACAAGCGTTCGGACAGCAGACAGGAATTTCCAGCTGCCTACGACGTACAAACCATCACCACACTCACAATGACTGTCCAGACCGTTGAATTTACGCCCTTCAGCGACCAGAAGCCGGGAACGTAAGTGTTTTTTCTCTTGCCTACGGATTCTTTCGGTTAAGACCGCCAGTTTGGAGCTGTGCTGACCATCTCCAGGTCCGGTCTTCGCAAGAAGGTCACCGTCTTCCAGCAGAAGCACTACAGCGAGTCGTTCATTGCCAGCATCATCCTGTCGATCCCCGAGGGCGCAGAGGGTGAGTGAAGGGGAAAACTGAACAGCCGAGAGACGAGAGCCAGACAGAGAGGACAACACCAGCTGACCGACATTCCAGGTGCCTCGCTCGTGATCGGTGGTGATGGCCGCTACTACAACCCGGAGGTGGTGCAGCTGATCGCACGGATCGCACCGGCATACGGTGTCAAGAAGTTGCTGATCGGACAGCACGGCATTATGTCGACGCCGGCCGCCAGCCATCTGATCCGCAAGCGCAAGGCAACAGGCGGGATCCTGCTGACGGCCAGCCACAATCCGGGCGGGCCCAAGGCGGACTTTGGCATCAAGTACAACCTGGCCAACGGCGGGCCGGCGCCCGAGTCGGTGACGAACCGCATGTTCGCCACGGCCAAGACGCTGACCGAGTACAAGCTGCTGCCGCTGGATGGCGACGTCGACACAACGACGGTGGGCGTGCGCAGCTACGGTGCGCTCGAGGTGGAGATTGTCGACAGCACGGCCGACTACGTCGCCATGCTTGAGGACATCTTCGACTTTGACCTCATCCGCGGCTTTTTCCACGCTCACCCCGATTTCCGCGTTCTCTTTGACGGACTGCACGGCGTTACTGGGCCGTACGGCAAGGCCATCTTTGCCGAGGCGCTCGGTCTTGGTCCTGCCAGCATCCAGAACTGCGAGCCCAGCCCCGACTTTGGCGGCGGCCACCCGGATCCCAACCTGACGTACGCCCACTCGCTCGTCGACGCGGTCGAGAAGGACCAGGTGCCGTTTGGTGCTGCATCTGACGGCGATGGTGACCGCAACATGATTTACGGTGCCGGCGCCTTTGTCTCGCCCGGCGACAGCCTCGCCATCATCGCCCACCACGCACAGCTGATCCCCTACTTCCGTCGCAACGGCGTCTACGGCCTTGCTCGCAGCATGCCCACCTCGGGTGCCGTCGATCTCGTGGCCAAGAAGCAGGGCCTGCAGTCGTACGAGGTCCCGACCGGCTGGAAGTTCTTCTGTGCCCTCTTTGACGCCGACAAGCTGTCCATCTGCGGTGAGGAGAGCTTCGGCACCGGCAGCAACCACATCCGCGAGAAGGACGGCCTCTGGGCCATTGTCGCCTGGCTCAACATCATCGCCGGTCTTGGCACTGCCAATCCGGCCGTCACGCCGACCATCCGCCAGATCCAGGCTGACTTTTGGGCCGAGTATGGCCGCACCTTCTTCACCCGCTACGACTACGAGAACGTAGACTCGGATGGCGCTGCCAAAGTGGTCGGCGTCCTTCACGACCTCATCGCCGACCCGGCTTTTGTTGGCAGCTCCGTCGACGGCCGCCAGGTCACTGAGGCCGGTGACTTTTCCTACACCGATCTCGACGGCTCCGTCTCCGACCACCAGGGCCTCTTCGTCCGCTTTGGCAACGGCACCCGCATCGTCGTCCGTCTGTCTGGCACCGGCTCCAGCGGCGCCACCATTCGTCTCTACATTGAGCAGCACAGCAATGACCCTGCCACCTACGAGAAGGATGCCCAGGATGTGCTCAAGCCCGAGATCCACTTGGCCACCACGCTGCTCAAGTTCAAGGAGTTTGTCGGCCGCGACGAGCCCGACGTCAAGACGTAGACGCGTCCGGCGATGTGTGGTGGTTGTGGCTGGCCTCGAGAGAATGCAACAAGCTATCCTCTACCTTTTTCTCAGCAGCAGGCAAGCGTAACATTTGATACAGAAAATGAAGACATCTGTTTGGTGTCCAAACATCTGCTTTCGTACAGTCTTGTATAGACAATTGCTAAGGTGCTAGAGAGCGGTGCAAAGGTTGTGGCGGTGTCGTCAAGTCGTAAAGTTCGTGAAGGAGGCTGCCGTCAATCCCTTGCCAGGTGCAATATGCCCGGATCTCTGCACCGCTCCAGTCTTGAATACATTGCCATCATTATCATCCGTCGCATTAGGGTATGAGTCCACGGTGAAATAAGAGAAGAAGCAACGCTAATGTGGGCCACCGAAATGAGACATGAGAAGAGAAAAGAAGAAAGGAAGAAGAAAAAAAAGGAAGAAAGGAAGAAAGAAAGAAGACCATATTCGAGTCAGGTGGTCTCAATCATTTATGGTCTGTGGGTGAATTCAACTCGGTCACCTCAGACGCATCCGTCGAATCGGCCAGAGCTACCGAGCCCATGGAATCTGTCAAGTCCGTCACGTCGGCAGAGTCTTCGGTCGATCCTGGTGCAGATCCGGGGATGGAGTCGGGATTGGATTCAGGAATAGATTCCTGGACAGAATCCGGCAAAGATCCCTGTTCGGACCCCATGAAAGACCCTGCCATGGACTCCGGAGCCGACTGGTTGTCCAAACCGTCTGCTGAACCCTCCGACGAGCCTGAGACTGACATCGACCGACCAGACTTTCCCGAGCTGCTGTCACTACGGGAACTATCCGTATCGACTGTCATGGCCAGCGGCACCGCCGATGAGCTAAGCGATTCCTGCGGAGTCGACGGCCGTGGCGGGTAAAACACCTCCTCGAAGCGCCGTACGGCCTCCTCGCTGGCAAACTCAATCTCGAACGCGCCCGACTTGTTCTGGCGCATGTGGTCCTCGCGGTAGATGTTGCAGAACACATACAGCTGCACGTCCCGGAGCCAGACACGGTGTCGACCCTTGCGGCGGAGCCATGACGACGACCTGGACTGATTGGTGACTGCAACGAGCCAAAGTAAGCCTCAGGAACCGGGCAGTGCCACCCATTTCAGGTCAATAGAGGACCTACCAAAGGCCGTCCATACGGGACACTGGCGCATATCGCCCTCCCAGACAGCGGCGTGGAGACGGATGCTATGCGACTCGGTGTCACGATAGACGATCAGAGAGTGCTTGTACCCATCGTCGAAGATGCGACTACCGCATGGTCAGCAGCCTTGAGGAAGAAGCGTGGGAAGGGGTGCGGGAGGCTTTTCAGACTCACGCTTGAAAGTCTCTCTTCTCGCGGCTTAGTTTGAACTCCTCTGGTTTGATCTGCCGCGTACGGTAGCACTGCGATTTGAGAGCAACAAATGTGCAGTGGAAGAGCACCATTTCTACAAAGAGATTAGTACATGTCTCGAAGAGTGACCAGATATAGGGACAAGAAGTACCCTCCCACGTAATAAAGTACAAGACTGCCCATAGCTTGCTGCAGCCTTCGCTCTGGCTCCAGCGCTTGAGCACTAGACAACTGCCATCTCGTGAGATGCACAGCTCATGAATACCGCGAACAGACGTGAGCGGAGTGTTGGTGCCCAGGTGCAGGCTGCGGACGGCTATGAAGGGCGCTTCGTCGCCAGGGTACGTGAACACAATCAGTGACAAGCGGGCCTGGTCAAACCACCTGCGTAGCGTATTAGACATAGTATCATGGACGACATTGCTGACCGGTGCATCTTGCAGAACCATCGTACCTTCGACAGAGAATTTTGGCTTTGGGTGGCATGCGGAAATTCGACCATGGGCCGTAGCACAGAGATCTAGAACATCAGCTATCTCAGTATTTGAACAATGCAGTAAGTAGAGCCCGGAGATGACAAACATGTTCAGGTGCTTGAGATGGGTGCGGCAAGGTAGAGGCCGTGAAAATATCTCCTCAGCCCAGTGCATGTTCTGCCAAAGATAGTCAGTGAGTGCTGCGCATAGACAGCTATTTTTGTGTTTGACGCACTCGATCGACAACAGATAAAGGGACTGTCTGCATTGATGCGAGAATCAGGGCACCTGCTTGAGTTGGTGGCGGCGGAGGCGGCGGTGCTGCTCTTGTTAGCTTTGTGACGGGACATCTTTCAAGGGCGAAGTATCCTGCGTGTTGCGTACCGATTCCTTGCTTCTCGCGTAGCTTAAGAATTCGGTCCCGGAGAGCCTCGAGGGCGTTCATGTCAAAGTACTGCGAACTAGGCCAGGGTGGTTAGCCAAGCCGACGAGAAGAGCTGCAAGCCACAGAACCTACCGAGTTTGCATCTGCTGCAGGTACAGCAAGTACTGATTGTACAGCCCAGTCCTCTGCGGCAGCGGAAGACCGTCCGCCTCTTCGGTCATCCTATGGTACATGGTGCGCCACCGCAGGTCCATGGTAAGAGTTGAATCATCGTAGTAGGCCTTGATTTTCACGAACGTGCAGCGCAAACTCGGAAGGACTATTTCGGTGTAGTCGAGCGTCACGGGGAGGCGGGCGTAATTCGTGTTGCAACAGCCTACCAGTTCGCGAAGCAGACGTCCACATTGTCGAAGCCCTTCGGCCAAAATTATCATGTGAGGCTGTAGTGACTCGTCAAGGAAGCTGCGCAGGTTGTCCAGTAGCCCTGCGGTGATGTCGGCCCCTATGGCTTCGTTGAAGCAGCTGGCGAAAACCTTGGGACCGCGGCTGAGGTCGATTGGCGCATCGTAATTGCTCACCGGCATCAAACTGCTTTCATGTATCATGGCCATTATGATCGTCGATAGTTGCTTTTTCGGTTGTTTTCAGCACCGGTGTGAAAGAGGAATGGCTGCGTGTCGGAGGCAGTGGTTTGGATAGCGTGGGAAAGTAGGAGCGACAACGATGTTGGACTGCTGTCAGGAAAACATGATAACTATAATGCCGGGAGCTGTCGATGGGAAGACTATATATCGCCTTCCAGATTTGAATAGCCAAGCGGTTCCGAGTTGCAAAACGTCTTCAGAAGACTTAGTTAGTGACTAGTAGCCGCTTGCTTCAGTTTCCCCCCTGCTGGGCCACTCATTCACGGTGCCCTTGCCGTGAGATATGTAGCAGGAGGACAGCAGGAGGGGCAAAGCTGACACTGGTTCACAACACTGGTTCACAACACGAAAAATTTGCAAGCAGAACAACAGCAACCCTGTCGGCAAGGGCACTGCGCAGTGTACGAAATAGACCTTTGGACGACAGTAGAGGACAGAGCAGTAGAAATAAAAATGGCAAGTGTAGAGGAAGTGGCGAACAGAATGGGGATGGAAGGAGAAAAAGAAAGGTACGGTCGGCACTGAGGTCGAAGGGCAACGAGACTACAAAGACTCCGGGGACCCCACACGCGAGAGTGCCGTGATCGTTTCGGTAGAGAAGCCTCTGGAAGTTGGCAGAAGACGGTCCTGTCGACGGGTTGGCCAGAGCTGAGGCGGATGATGGGGGAAAGCAAGATGCTGTGACCAAAGGCGCACTGGACTAGAAAGAGAAGGCCAATTCTTGATTTGGGTTTTTCGAAATGGGGCTACCGGGGCGGCAACGGTGCCCAATTCACAGTTGCAGGGAAGTGAGCACCACGCCCCTCCCCAAAAAGCGAATGGTTGCCGTCGGTGGGACAGACTCGTATTATTTCGTCCTCCTCCTTTTCGATCTTCCGCGACCTTTCCAACTGTACAATGTACAAAACTGACGTGTCCAAGCGTGCGATAGGCTCCGATTGTATGCGGGTGTCCCGGTGGACAAAGGCTCGTCTCGTATACGAGTAGTCGGGGCCAAGCCCGGGCCGTTTATGTCAAGGGGGAGGAGGTTTCGGCAGATAGTGCATACGAGTCGTTAATGTGGTAAACAACAAGGCCTGTTGGTGCCCCCAATCACTGGCCGTTTCGGTTAGTCGAATTTATCTCCGTTGGTGTTTTTGTCGCTTTGCTCTTATCGCGATATGGCTTTGCTGTTTCTCGCGAGATTATGGCGAATAAGGTATTGCTCGGCCGAGGGAAAAAAGCAAAAGGTCAAGGCGAACGGGTATGGACAGGACAAGGGGTCACAAAGAAGCATAGCACTGGCAAGACACTGAAAGACGCGGGAGGGGTAGATGGGCTTCGTTGCACGAGCATATGAAGCAGAAAGAAGAAGCAGGAAAAGGCCGCAGATGAGACTATTGGCTCCAGAAGCTGCCACGCAGCCCGGCCCAGATGGAACCCAACCAGTTGTGTTCGTTTGCGACATTAGCACGGGGGCTGACGAAGATAAAATTGGGGACAAAACAGACCAGATAGCCAGCCATGCATCAGGCGATGGACAATGCTGGCTCGTAGGGCAGGAGACAAATTGCCGCAGACGATATGCAGTTAACGCAAACAAAAGTATTAAGCCAAGCAGATAAGGTCTGGCAAAGTAGCGTATAAGCTCAGCCGGCATCACAATAGTGACGGTGAAAAGCGGGAGATGCAGATTTGCGTGCAGATATAACTTTTGCCGAGATGCTTGCAGATCGAGTCTTGACGCCTTTGCAGCTTCCCTTTTTGGCGCAACTCGATTCAGGCCGCACATTCTTCCCCCTTGAGCTAACAGAGACGTTAAACGAGCACCGGACAGATGTCAAGCAAATATCAGTTCGCACCGAAACTATTCCACTAGTTATACATGTCTCTCTCACAAATTTCTGTCCACGCCGTGGCGCGGAGAAATGACGCAGAGGACGAGGCTGCTGCACAGCCCAAGCATCGTGACCCGAAAAAACCTCATGCATTCCGTAAAACAAAACAATGTTGACAATGACCGGAGAGAAAGGACGTAAACTCATTCCCTTGTCATTTGTCCTCGCGCCACCACCCTGTCCATCCCAGAGAACATTACAAAAGCGAAAAACAGAGCACTCAACAATGATACAGGTATTGTTCACGCCTGCAGGATGTTAGCGAGTCTGTCTAGTGCATGCATTGTCTGGGAAGCTGCACGGAATGCTCACGTTATAGGCTGCCTTAGCGTCCTCGTACCGCTTCTTATCAGCAGCAGCCTTGGCCTCGTAAGGCGTGCGCTGCTTCTCGTTCAGAGCCTTCCAGCGCTCACCCAGGATCTTGCCGACCTGGCCGAACGTGATGCCCGGGTTCTCTTCACGGACATTCTCACGCTGCTCGTTGGCGAAGAACATGTAGGCAGACAGACCGCGCTTCGGGGCGTTAGGGTCTGCGACGTCAGCGGCCCAGCCTGACAATGCATGGAGCTTCATGAACAAACGTACCCTTCTTGCTGCGACGCTTCTCGACCTTGCCGGTCTTAACCTTGGTTGCTGCCTTCGGCATTGTGATCTGGTTGGATGGTCAGCGGTATTCCTTTAACATTGTGCATGACGCGTATGGTGCAATGGGGTTGCTATGAAAAAGATGCGACGTCAAGAGGAATGATTGCGAACTATCGCGGAAACTGCAGCAGCGCCAGATACACACTATTGACGTCGATGCATCAGTCTGTTCAGAGCTGCATAGTGGCTCAATCGGTGCATCCAACTGAAATAGCTGTGCTGTATGCGGAATTTGGCATGAGCTGCAGCTGTTGTCGATGTGATTGACAATTAAAATTCCCAGCCCGCCGCATTTGCCAATTGACACAGGGCGACAATACTAGCGATCTCCATGACTAGAGCGCAGTGTTGTGTTGTTGTAGAGGTCATGATGGTGACACGCCAAAAAAGCTGCAAACACGGAAGTGCAAGATTTGTAGCTTTGGGGGCATTGTGTCGTTGTGTGGCCATTGCGACGATTTGCCGTAAAGCGGGCGTGCTATTGTGTGCGAAGCTTGGATTGCCAGGGAAATTGGGAAATGGGGCGCAAGACCAGGAGCGCAAAAGACGAGGTGCGATAACAAGCTTCTTGCGGTCCAAGAGGAAAACAAAAAAGGCCACTGAGCCTTCAGGCGGAAGAACAGGAGAAGAACGGAGAGCAAAGGGAAGACGGGGTGCAGTGGCGTGGTGACTTCCAAATTGCAGCAGCAGACAGTGGGAGGGGAGGTACTCACAGATTTTGGGTGGATTGGAGGCTTGTAAGTGATTGTATGAGGCGCGGATTTGTATGGGACGATGAGAGTGCTCTCGATTTTTTGGCTGGGGAGGCTTTTTGGTATGGGATATTTTGCGTGCAGAAAGAAGAGAGAGGAGGGAGACGAGAGTATGTGTGAGAGAGAGGGCGGGCCTTATTACTATGGGCGGCTGATTGAGAGTGGGAGAGGGGGGGGAACAGGTCGCGCGTGCAAGGGAGGGAGAGGGAAGAGGGGCGTGGCCGTGTTCTGTTGTGTGTGTGTGTGTGAGCGTATACGTGCGTAAAGTGTGGGCAGGAGCGAGTAAGGGGGCACCTTCCTTGGATAGTAGGTGGGCGGTCGCCAAAACCCCCAAAAACCAGAGTGCCATTAAAAAAAAGGCTGGCAGAGGGAAGGAGAGAGGAGGGGGGGTGCGTGGGCAGCAGCGACGGACTGATCTGGGGACAAAGGGTGTCATTTCTCCGTGCTCAGACAGCAAAGTACAGTACTTGGGCCGTTGTACTGAGTGCACGCAAAAACGGGTACTGTGTACCTCTGGCGCCGCCCATTTGCGCCGCAGTTTCTCATCCGCCCTGTCTACAGGTATCAGAATCTGCGCGGTCTTCTCCCGTCGCGCTCTTTCGTGCTCTCTTCTCCCGTCGCGCTCTTTCGCGCACTTCTGCCTCCCTTGCAAGCAGCGCACAGGCCTGTGCGCGTGCAAGACGAGCCGACATGCAGCTCATATTCGTGCTCGCATCGCACAGAGCGCAGTGTGACGGCGCGTGGCGGGCGACTCTGGAAGAGGGCCTTAGCGGTCCCTGTAGGAATCGGTAGGGAACAGGAAGCTGTAGGTCCAGCGCAGCCAACTGGCAGCGAGCGCCCTGCCAGAAGGCCCATACGACTGGCGCTCGCCGCCTCGCGGCTTCCAGAGTGATGTGCGCTCACGCCCAGGAATGCTGTAAACAATGGAGCCGTCTGGGAGCGGTGCAGGATTTGATTGGCTCTGTGTTTGATTGCAGTAGAGCCTGCAACCACTAGCTGTTGCTTGGTACTTTATTCATGCATGCCTAGTAAGTATTGCCCACCCGCTTACGGCCGTACCAGTACTTTGCCGGATGTATCGCAATGGTCGCACTCGCAGCGTTTCTGACGGTTGGAGGGCTACAGCGCTTGATAACGGGCAAACGACGAGCTCCGTCGCGCAGTAGTGTCTCACACCCAACACCAGCTCAGCTCGATCGCCCTCTGCACCTCCGTGCCATCCGTGGTAGAGGGTCGAGGCTGGCTTATTGCCACGAGTACGCGTCGCTGCTGGTGAGTACTCACATTGCTGCTGGCAACATTGCAGTACTATGTACTCCACGAGGCCCATACTTTGTAGGCGAGCCTGCCTCCCATGTCGCGATACCTGCACATACGGAGCAGTAGCATCTTACATGGCCAAACGATCAGTGCGCACCCATATTTGTGCAAATCGCCATTGGAGACTACCAGCTAGTCTGGCCACACAAGGATTGTCATTATTATTCTCGTAAGATATGCACGCCGTCTTTGTGCCCGTCCTGCGGTAGCTGTTGGAGGGGGGTACCATTACGAGTATCTTACTCTGTACGGAGCATGTTACATGTATGTAGGCAGGCATTGGCGAATGGTGTGTGTGGCGCTGCGACCGCACCGTGTGCAGAAAGCATCCTGCTACATGGCCGCACACGCTGCGGTATCTGGCAAGTCTCCGGCAGGTTGCAAAGCTCTGGTCTCGGCAGCTGGCCTTTGCCCCTGCCCGTGCTACTCCGTACGAGGGAAGCATCTTCTGTACAAAGTGTACTAATACTATGGGCCGACACAAGCGGAGCTGGTGCAGAGGACGCTGCGATTCGCCGAAAAAAATAGAGCTGTGTCTTTTTTTGGCTTTTAGACTCTGCTCGTCTTTTTTTCCTGCCACTATTTTGCTCTGTTCCGTTTCAGCCTAGTCGTGTTTTGGAAGGGCTTTTCAATCATTTTCCGTCATTTCCATCCAAATCACTAGTCACGTGTCTTTCAGACAAATACCACGCGTCCGCCACTAGACGCGCCTTTCTCCCTCCACACATGGCGGGCGCAGAGCAGCCTTGCGGCTCTCTTTCGCAGTACTGGCAGCCAGCTGTACGTCGTACTCCATAGATGGTGTTGAAGATGGGCGATGCGGCTGCCCATGTTCTTATGGTTTTACCGTGCGAGCAGAATCTGGGGTGATCCACTGGACGGATGGTCCGTTTTCCCCTTCCTTTCTCCTTTTTACCCTTTTTACCCGGTATCCCTCTCGGACGGTCCCCTCTCACTCTGGGTCCAGGACGAGGTCCCGTAGCTCTGGGTCCCGCGCCCAGTCGACGCCGCTGCCGACCACGACCGCGCTGGCCGTGCCCTTGATAAGCTTCCAGCGCTGGCGGCTGGCTTTCAGTTCTTGGTGCAGCCGGGTGAGCTCGTCGTCATTGGTGTCGTTGCTCTTGTCGCCGTTCGCGTCATCGTGCTCGGCGGCCTCGGCCAGCTTATTGTGCAGCTGCTCAGCAAGCGCCTGGTTCTGCCGCCGGACTCGGTGGCTCTCGGCCGCCACGGTGGCGTGTTTGTCCAGGATGGCTCGTCGCGAGCCAGCCTGCTGCGCAACGGCCTGTGACGCCGCGTCGCGCTGCTCAATGGCCGGCAGCAGGTCGCGCTCGATGGGTGACGCGCGCGTGGCCCCGTGCACCGCCTTGAGCACCGGGTTGACGGTCAGGACGCTGTCGATGACTTCGTTGCGGAGGATGTAGGCGGCGCGGGCGTCGAGCAGTTGGTCGCGGGCAGCCTCGAGGTTGTTGTCGTCGCTATTGTGGTCGTGGGGTGCATCTGCACAAGGTGGGTTAATACAAACCTGCCCTTCGGCCGTGCTTCTCTTCACCTCTTCTTTTCCGCATTCTCACCTTTCTGGGCCTCGAGCAGCGCAATCTGCAACTGCAGCTCCCGTAGACGGTCGTAGAGAGCCAGCACCCGCTGCTCGTCTTCGGAGAGAACCAGTGTCGTGGTCGCGCCTGGCACGGCGCCGTCCACATCGCCCATGGGCGTGTCGCGCGGCTCGTCCATCACCATCACCGATGCCATCGGTATGTATCTTTTGCCGGAATTCGTTGCATCGAAGACGCGAAGGAGCAGCGACCGATTGTGGGTGTGGCTGGGGTATCACATGTGTGGCGTCTTCGGAGTCGTACTCGTAATTCGAGATAAGAGTAGCGTCCTGCTTCGCTGCTTCCGCGAGAACCTTACTGCCAATCATAGCTAGGCCCGGGTCACGAGGCAGCCGTCACGCTAGCTACTAGGCGGATCGCCGTAGCCTTTCTCATCCGTCAGCTGCGTCTTCTGGCAGTGATCACGTCAAATTCGACATCAGGGTGAAGCCGGGCAGTGACAACGAAAGACATCCGGGTGGAAGGCCCTATCCTCTCATTTTCTTCTTTTTCGTTTGCTGCCGTATTCTTTTGATTGCTTTGCCTGCGTTTGGTGCAATCAGCCCGATAAGACGATCCGCCAGGCCTTTTCCGGACTTCGAGACAGCTCTTTCATCCTTCGCATCGATCACCGTGAAATATCAGTGACGCCAGCTCTCTGTTGCTTTCTCTCGCACGAACTCTCGACTAGGACCACTCCAGCCATCCGAGGGTCAAAGGTCATGTCTGGCGATGGCCAACCAGGTGTTGATAGCCCATACGGGTCAACGCCTTCAGCTGGACTTTGCACAGCTCACCTCGTATGCTCGGCCTGTCCTCTGTCTCTCACTGCTGCGCATTCTGGTCGCTCTGTCTAACCGTGTAGCAGACTCGATGAATTCAGGACGTTTGTCACACGCCAGACGGCCATCCCACCCGACTGCATCATCACGCTTACTCCTCAGGGAAAGCCTCTCCGACTTGCTGCATTCCAGACAGAGGTAGGCATGCCTGGGTTCCTTGGATACTGTTGGTCTGCCTTATTCCTTGCTAACGACCGGCCGCTTCTCTGTATTGCAGAAAGAACTCTACGTGTACGACGCGCGTACAGCGCAACCCGATTTCGCTAGCGCAGCTGTGGTCAACCTCGAGCGACCTTTACCGAAGAAATACACAGCACCGATTCCACCCAACGACCTCCGCGACCAGCGATCGCTTCCAGCATGGCAGGAGCTGTTCCACACGCGGCAGAAGTGGGCGTCGGCGCTGGCTGACGACTGTGCAGTCAAGGCCGGAGCAGCCCACGAGCGATACTCGGAGATGGACGCGATGATGCGCTGCTTGGACGCGGCGGTAGCCAACCTGGAGGCGGTGGTTCGGGGCGTGGAAGCCAAGTACACGGACATCAAGAAGTGGATCGGCAGCGCGCAGACAGACTACGGCCACCTGGTGGACAAATGGGAGCACTATCTGGATATGGCGCGGAACATTCCCATATCGGCGGCGATGCTGCAGTTCATGACGGGCCGGGACAAAACGGTGGCGCCAAAGGGTAAGAACTCGCGACAACAGGCGCAGGTCCGGGCGACGCTCGAGGATCTGGTGGACGTGGAGACGGCACGCAAGGCCGGCAAGCTGGCGCCAGCGGCACTCCGACGGTTCCTGGCCAAGGTTGCCGAGCTGGAGCGGACTGCTCCGCGTCTTCTTCAAGGCTGCGAGGACGTGCTGCGCGGCTTCGAGCAGACGGTGGACGGATCGGCGATGTCGCACGAGGGCGAGGCGGCACAGCTGCTGCAAGATATCCAGGCAGTGGCGTCGAAGATTGAGACAGACTACCAGACAACGCTGGAGTACACACAAGACTCGACACGAGACGTCCTGCAGGCATCAAAGATTGCAGCAACACACACGGAGCGGCTTCTGCCGAGTCTGCGGAACCGGGCGGCCGAGATGGACGAGATGTTCCGATATGCGACGGAGTCGCGGAACCAGCTGGCAGCAGACTCGGTGGGGTTCATGCGGACAATCACGGAGCTGACACTGGTCAGCAGCACGGTCAAGAGCCAGATGGGGGCGCTGGGCGAGGAGGAGGACATGGCGCACTTTGACTACCTGCGGTTGGTGCAGCAAATCCCATTCGTGTACGCATCGTTCGTCAGCGAGGCGATCAAGCGACGCGAGTGGTTGGACAAGGTCAAGACGGACTCGTCGACGCTGGCCAACGAGATGGCAGTGTTCCGTGACGAGGAGGGGAAGCGGCGGCGGAAGTGGCAGAAGTCCGTGGGAAGCCTGGAGTACGGGCCCGCATCGACGCGGACAGGCACGGCTGCAGCAGCAGCGGACAACCAGGTGGTGGACCTGGAGGTGAACCTGCGGGGCGAGGAGACAGAGTGGCCGGCGGTGACGCGGCGGGAGCTGGAGGAGTATTTTTCGTTGCTGCAGCGGCAGCAGGCGGAGACGGAGCTGATCGAGGACATTGGCAAACTGATGGGGGAGCTGCGAGCGCCGACGAAGCAGCAGGCGAAGCGGATCAAGGCGTTCCGGAACGGCAGCGTGCACGAGGCAGCGCTGGGGCGCAGCGGGCTGATGATCCGGGGCGACGACGACGTGCTGCGCAGCCTGCAGGACGACAAGGCGCGGGTGGAGGGAAAGCTGCGGACGGCAGAGAGCCGGGTGCGGCGACTGGAGGACCTGCTGCACCGGCAGAGTCAGGCGTCGCGGGCGAGCATCGGCAGCGGCGCACTTTTCCAGCAGTCGGGCGAGCAGCGGGCAGAGTCGCGGGGAGGCGAGCACAACCGGCGAACATCAGCGGAGGGTGGCGGCAGCAGCATGGCGTCGACAGCAGCGGCAGCAGCAGCAGTGGCAGCGGCGACAGAGTTGCGGACGGCACAGCAGCGGATGCAGCAGCTCGAGGGCGAGCTGGCGGCTGAGAGGGAGCGAACGGGCTCGTTGGAGGGCGAGCTGGCAGCTCAAAAACAGCAGACGGACTCGCTCGAGGGCGATCTAGCCGTCGAGAAAGCGCGAGCGGGATCGCTGGAAGGCGAGCTGGCAGGCTTTCAGGAGCGGATTGACTCTCTGGAGCGAGAGCGCACAGCAGCCGAGAGCAAGACGGAGGAGGCCAACTCGACAAAGGCGGACCTGCTGAAGAACCTAGAGGGCCTCGAGCGGGGTTTTGCGCAGGAGCGGCGGTCGTTGGAGGAGGAGATCCGGCGGCTGCAAGGGCGGGCTGAAGAGGCCGAGGACGAGCTGGAGCACGAGAGGGCGGCGTTTGACGAGCAGACGCGGGCGCTACAGGCGGACATGGTGCGGCTGGAGGGCGAAGCAGCAGAGCAGCAGGAGGAGGCGAGGGTGCAACGGGAACACGGCGAAGCGATCGAGGAGGAGGTGAAAGCAGCAAAAGAACAGCAGGCGGTCCAGGTGCAGCTGTTGCAGAAGCTCCACGAGCGGATGGGAGGGATGGACTCGGAGGCAGACAAGACGAAGCTGGCAGAGGCAATGCACCAACGTCTAGACGAGATGCTCTCCCGGCTGCAGATGGCGACAGAAGCACAGACAAAGGCAGAATCGCGGGCATTGACGCTGGCAGACGAACTGACGGCGGAAGTGAAGGCACGACAGTCCCGAACCGGCAATGCGGAAGAGGAGCTGCAGGCGACACAGACGACAAACAAAGCGCTGACCAGCCGGCTGGAGGGACGGACTCGGCGAGCCAGAGAAGTGTCGCAGCGGCTGTGCACACAGACGGAACGGCTGATACAGCTGCTGGAACGACTGGGGTTTGTGGTCAGCCGCGAGGAAGGAAAGACGATGATCCAGCGGGTGCCACGGGCAGAGCGATCGGGAATGCTGGTGGCCGGTGGAGGAGGACCGGGGCCAGGGGAGAGCACAGCGGCGCAGACAGACTGGACGGACGACGATGCGGACTCGGAGGCACGACAGTTTGACGAGTTCATGACGACGACCAGCAACGTGGACACGGAGGCGTTTGCGGAAGCGGTGTACCGACGGGTCAAGGAGGTGGAACACATTGGACGCAAGCTGCAGCGAGACGTGCGCAGCTACCGGGACAAGGCTCACGGACTACAGAAGGAGGCGCACGACAAGATTGCGTTTAAGCAGTTCAAAGAGGGCGACCTGGCGCTGTTCCTGCCGACACGGAACCAGAGCAGCGGAGCGTGGGCAGCCTTCAACGTGGGCTTTCCGCACTACTTTCTGCGGGAGCAGGAGGCGCACAGGCTGCAGAACCGGGAGTGGCTGGTGGCGCGGATTCAGCGGGTGCAGGAGAGGGTGGTGGACTTGTCGGGGGGAAGGAGTGGAAATGGGAGCGGGAATGGGAACGAGACCGGAGATGGACGCGGGAACGATGTCGAAGGAGCGGCTGAGGACGACACAGACACGGAGAACGACAACCCGTTTGACCTCTCAGACGGGCTACGCTGGTATCTGATTGATGCGCAGGAGGACAAGCCTGGGGCACCAGCGACTCCGGGCCTGGGCAAAAGTACGGTGGCCGGCAACAACGTGGAGGCGACGGCAGCAATGGCGGAGGCAGTCGGACTGGCCAGCAGCAGCGGAAGTGGTGCACGGGGACGAGTGCAGGGCCATGGACGTGGCAGCGGTGGCAGCGGCGACATTGGCGGCATTGCAGGCATTGCAGGCATTGCAGGCATCGGCGGCAGCATTATCCGGTCGGCGGGCATTGAGGGCGTCAGCAAGACGTTGTCGCGCAGTCTGGAGAGTCGACGGTCGAGCACGAGTTCACGAAGGGGAGGCGGAGGTCCAGGGCCATCAGCATTGCGCGTGTTGACGGGAGGGAATGGAGGGAATGGAAATGGAGGGAATGCTGGGAATGGCGCTGGAAGTGCTCCAGGAACTGCAGCTCCAGAAGCAGAACCGGCTCGAAACGGGCAGCTATCTGAGGTACGCAACATTGTGGACTCGCTGTTGGGGCCCATGTGATGGGAGGAGAGAAGAGGAGAGGAGAGAGAAGAGAGGAGGTGAGAGGAGGTGAGAAGGCACTTGAGGCTAAGATTTAATGACAGAACTGACCAATTCAGCCAGCTCAATCCAGCCAGCCAGCTCAGTCAACACAACCAGCTCAACCAAGCCAACCACAGCACAAACTCCGCCGAGAGCAGAGCACACTCTCAGACACACCGTCGAAACGCAGCGTCGTCTGGGACGCCTTATGGGCGATGGACTACAGATACGGCGCAAAGGGAAAGTAGAGCATGATCAGATAGCATTGAGCGATGGTTCACGTGACTAGGATATGGATGTGAAATTGTGGACTTGGAAGGAGCTGTAGCTTAGGTCCTGTGATCTCTTCAACACAGCCAAGACATCTACTGCGCCACGACCTCGATAATCTTGCGCACGGGTGCCGTCGCTGTGCCGCTGCCACGGACAGCGATCTCGACCTCCCAGCGGCCGAGTGCCTTGACGCGGTCGGCGGTGGCCTCGGCGTCAGTGGTGGTGGAAGGGGCCAAAGCGTCGGCCAAGACGTCGCCCTCGACGACAAAGCGGACATCGCGCGCCTCGACGCGGAAGTGGGCGGTCTCGTCGGTGCCATCACCGACGGCATGCAGGGCAGCACGCAGAGCAGCGGCGACGTCGTCAGCGGAGACAGACCCAAAGATGGCCGTCGAGGAAGCCGTGATGGGTCGACGGGCAAAGACGAGCGGCGGCAGGCGGTCGAGTAGGGTGGCCACACGGGCTGCGTCGACGGTCTGCAGGAGGGTCGCGTGCGCAGTGGCAGTCGGCGAGGAGGCCGCATCCTCGTCCGGAAGACTGCTGGCGATGCCAAAGAAGGGGTCGCGCTCCGAGATGGCCTGGCCGGCGGTCGTGACGTAATCGGCAATGCTGCGAGGGTACCAGAGGTTGCGCATGCGGCCGCGGTCGATGCGTAGGATTGTATCTGTGAGTGTTAGGGTGAGGGAGAGAGAGGTGGGGAGGGAAGGAGAGAGGAAGAGGGAGAGGAAGAGGGAGAAAGAGGGAGAGAGAGAGAAAGAGAAAAGAGGGAGAGAGAGAGAAAGAGGGAGAAAGAGAAAGGATCGAGACAGGATCGAGACAGGTTGACGATGCAAATAACACACCCTTTTGTCCAAACTGCGGCACATCCTGCATCAGCCGCACGACGACGCCATTATCACCACGCCGTCCCGTCTTCTTTCCGCGCGTCTGCACCGTCGGAACCAGCAGACTGCTCCTGTCCGAGCCCAGGCCAGAGAGGGCCGGCCGTGACAGCACCCTTCGCGTCAGACAGCGGAGACAGGCCGGAGAGCTTGTGTGCAGGGCGGCCATTGGGACGATTGGGGAAGACCGCACGAGCTTGAGGACGGACGTTGAAGCTTTTTTTGGATTCGTGATCTCCACAAAAGTGTGATCACGGGACTTGTCACGGGATTTGGCAGAGACTTGGGAGGAAGAGAGGACGTGTACGTATTACTCGTACTATGTAAATCTAGCAGCCCTATCTAATCAGTCTGTAACCAATCGTCCCCTCGAAACCGGCCGTGGTCGCGAAACTGCCGCAGACTGCTCTTCACGTCTGCCCAGACCGCCTCGCAGAACTGTTCCTCGGCCGGGCTGCCCTGCTGCCGCACCAGTGCCAGTGTCAGCGGGCCGTCTCTCACGCTGGCCGCCGTGAGTGCCAGCAGCGCTCCTGTCGCGGGGGCCGTGAAGACGAAGAAGGACCTCGTGAGGTGCCAGCCATCAATACCACCGCCGTCCATCCCCCCGACGTTGGACACCTCCCACGTGTCGCCGCGTGGCTGTCCGGCCTTGCTGCGGAACCAGGCGTTCCAGTCGTGCACCCACGCCATCAGGCCGAGCACGCTGTCGCGCGTCACGTCGGCCGTGCAGGCGCGCAAGCCACCGTCCATCTCGGCGACGGCGCGCCAGAGGGGAGCGTCGGGGTGGGTATCGACGGGCAGAGGTTGGGCGAGCGCCTGCACGGCCGTCCAGCCAAAGACGTGTCGGTGCGAGGACACAAAGTTGCCTAGGAGGTCGGGATGTGTCACGTGATTCCGCAAACTAATAGGCGTCATGCCTGAAAAGGTCGTCTGTCCGCCGGCTGTGCGCGCCGCCGCGGCCAGGAGGAGACCATGCAGCAGCGGTGTCAGCGTGGTGTTGTGCACGCGGCAGGCGGCCAGGACGGCGGTCAGGTCGGGTGGCGCCACCGAGAGCAGGTGCACACGCGTGCAACCCAGCGTCAGGCGGATCGACTGGTCGCCTGTGTAGAGAGGCGGTGCGGATGGAGTCCCCCTTCCTAGAGCGGCCACCACCCTCCGCAGCCAGGCCGGCGCCAGCTCGTCCCACAGCGTGCGCACAAAGAAACCCCACGAGACGGTGAAGCGGACAAGCTGCTCCTGGGGCGGCGCCAGCGAGGGAATGCCGTCGAAACGGAGGACGGCCGTGTGGTCCGGCAGGTCTGCTGTCGAGCCCTCACGCAGCGCTTCGACCAGGTGTCGGTGGAAGACTTGGCCACTCTTGCCGTCGGCCAGGGCGTGGTGCATGGCAAAGGCCAGATCGACGTGTCGCGCGTTGGCATCGATGCAGCCCAGCAGTCGCCATGGCGGATGTGTTGCCAGGTCGGGCCATGATCGTAGACACTCGTCCTCCAGCCGGCGTTCGAGGGAGTGGAGTGTGTCTTCAGCTTCTTCTTCTCCCTCTCCTCCAACTCGCCACTCCATGTGCTCTCGCACATCCAACGAGGCCACCCCGACAAACTGCGGCTGCCGCGTCTCCTCGCCCACGATGCCCGTCCGCAACGCCCCCAGCCGACCGACGACGACAGCCACGGCAGCCTCCACACGCGTCTGCACCGCCTCCCGCGTCGGCTGCTCGTTGTCGACACCCGCCGGCACCGCATACCGACACACCGTGATGACGCCCTTGTGCAGGCCCAGGTTGTGGCGCGACGAGAAGAACTGCTCGCTGCGACGGTCAGCCAGAACAATTAAAAGCACAACCACACTCACAAGTTGCCCAGCGGCCGCACCACTGTCGGGAGTGTGGCCATAGCTGCTCATGAATCCAGCAGGCAGCTTCGCGACGCAAGCACTAAACATTCTAGACTACATGTGATCCGTCACGTGCACTCGTACTGCCGTTGGTAGCTCAGAGCTCGAGCTCAATTATGACCGCATGCCAAGTAGGTCCAACAGCTCGACGGGTCTTTGAAACGCGCGGTTCCCATTAACGCGCGGCTGCTCCAGATCACCATCCTGGACGCTTCCTCGTGCTGTCTGTCACCGTCAACACCACCACCACCACCGTCAGCGCACTCGACAGGCCTCACCGCCGGCCAGTAGTCTGTCAATAGCCTATAACCACTGTTTTGGCAGCAGCGGCCCGCTCGCCCTGTGGGCCTGACTCGTGGCCCGAGCGCCAGCGTGTAATTGACCCTCACGTCGCGACCTCTTCAGCGCCCTTTTCCCGTGAGCTCCTGCCGCTCTGAGCTGCAGGAAAATTTAATTAACGGCACGTCAACAATCCGTCGATCGTCCGCTACAACGCTCCTTTGCTCGATACCCCCGTTTCCCTTCATTTTCGTTTTTCCCGCCCTGCTTTTTATTCCATCTGTGCTTTTCGCTCGCTTGCTCGCCATCTCACCTATCATCATCGCCCACGCGCTGCGCCGCGCCTGACCTCCTTTTGTCTCTGCCCGACTTTCCGACGCCAGCTGGCCATTTAGCCAGCCATCTTCCCCTTTGGCTCGACCCGACAGCCATGTGTCTGTGCTCGCTCTGAACACCGACTGCCTGCCAGAAGAAGCGGAATACGACCTGCGGAAGAATAGAAGAACACGAGGAAGACGCCAGCCAGCGGCTGCAGCGCCCTGAGCATCCAGAGCCCAAATCCCTGAAATCGCTGAGCTGCATCACGGCCTTGCAGCATAGCATCACTGCTCAACCCCAGCATGGATTCTCACCAGGATCCCGTCCGGCGCGTCGTATCGCCGGCCTTCCAAAGTCGTCTGCCGGCCAAGAAGAACAGCTACCACTCGCTTCGCACAGCTGCCGCCGAACAGCAGCCTCTGCCGTCTCGCACCGGCCGCCAGATGACTTCTTCGCCCGCTGGCGTCATGTCTGACATCTCCGAGTTCACCTTTGCCGCGCCCGCCCTGCCAAACGGCTTCTCCCGCCGCTTCTCCTCCACCCCCTCGGCCGACCATCGCGCCAACGTCGACGACCTGCTGTCTGTTACCGCTCCTGTCGCCACCGCCAACTCGACTGGCCGCACTCGCATTCCCCGGCCTTCACTGTCGCCGACTCCTGGCCAACAGCCCCAGCCACCCCCGGAGAATCCGACCCGCAACGCGTCTGTGCTGCCCACTCCACGTCGCCCCATAAGCGTCACCGATGCCTATAGGATGGCCGAGGACGAGGACGCCATCAGTGCCGCTGCACAGGGCTCACCCAGCCCGGCTCCCCGTCCCTGGCGCACCGGCAGCAACGCTGTCCACAGCTCCAGTGCCAGCAAACATAAGAGCAAGCCTAGCACGCCTCTGGCTGTGACGGCTGCCGCTGTGGCCATTGCAAGTGCCGGCGCCGGCTCCATCAGCGCCAGCGAGAGCCGCATGGAACGCATCCTGGCCCAGTCACCCCTCAGCTTCGGTGGCAGGAGAACGGCCCGGAGGCTCGGCGAACACCAGCCGCAGATGTTGCAGAAGCGCGACGATAGGAACGGCTCGAGCACCAGCCCTGTGCCTCCCGGTCCCCAATCTGCAGACATGGTACGCATCCGCTACGAGGAGGACCAGGTGCGCATGGAGGTTGCCAAGAGCGAGCGAAACGGCCTCTTCTCGCCAAAGGCCCGCGTCATTCCCAAGCCGCCCGCCATTCCCAAGCCGGTCTCGACATCCAAGTCTTCCAAGAGCAGCCGGGAGCGGAGCCGTCGCAGCAGCATCGCCAGTCCGACCCCGTCCTCGCCCTCGCCCTCGCCCAATGGAGGAGTCCCGCCAGCATCGGCAGCAGCAACCCCGCCCAGCTCGAGCGGGCGCCAGTGGGGTGTTCGCAGCCGCCAGGGCAGCTTTCTCAAGCGCATGCTCTCTGTGCCGGGCAGAGGCTCGTCCGAAGCACTGCAAAACCAGCCGGCACCCATCTCGGCCATTCTGCCGCCCGAGCAAGAGCTGCCGTCCGTGCTGCTGCCGTCGGAGCCGACAGTCATACCGGCAAGTCCCCCGCCAACCAAGAATATGGCCTGGGACGCCGACGTGGACATGGACTTTACGGCCCGCGATCTGATGGTGTCGGATAGCCCTCCTGTCCGGGTCAGAACAGCAGAACAGCCTGTCACCAACGGCAGCCGCCACGAAGAAGCAGGACAATCAGAGACAGAGCGACCACAAACGTCGCCGTCGACCATGTCGCCCAATCTGAAGCTGGATAAGATCCGGCAACTGGAAATGGAGGTTGACCGCGAGTTTCCTGTCGGGTCAATGCAGACGGCTGGCCAGCAGTACGCCGACCGTGAGGTGCCCTTTTCTGTGGTATCGCCCGAGGTGTCGCCCGACTCGTCGTCCAACCTCGACGCTGATTACCCAAAGGGGCCGCTGTCGACCATGTCCGAGAACTCGTCTGAAGAGTCGGACGAGCACTCCCACAACAGCAGCGCCATTTCGGAACGCACCAACAAGAAGATCGACGAGATCCGGGCGCGTGAGATCGAGACCCTATCTAAGAGAGCTCTCGCTACGGCGCGGCTCGACGAGATCCGGGAGCGAAACGCAGGATACCGGGCGCCATCACGGGAGAGCATGGGACAGAGGGCCAGCCAGGAGCAACTCCGGACCGACGAAGCGGCCGACGCTGAAGCTGGAGTCGTGGCCGAAGGACGCGGAAGGCCAGAAGGTGCTGGCAACTTTCTGGATGTCGGGGGCGAACGCGTGGCCAAGGCGCCTGGCTCCATCTTCCGGGCAAAATCGCGGGACCGCAGCCAGGCCGGTGACGAGGACGGCAAGCGGATGGAAGTCAACGGGCTCCGGAAGCTGTCGTCGGCATCTTCGCAATCGGTGCACTCGCGAAACGAGTCGCAAGAGCTGCTGCGCACGCTGGCACGCGTGACGACGCTGACAAGCCCGACGAGCTCGGGGCCGGGCAAAGAGCACCTTAAGGAACTGCAGCCGGCGCTTAAGAACACCAGGAGACTGCGGGAAATTAAGAGTGTCAGCAGCCTGCGTGGTGACGGCGGACGCGAGACGGACACGCTGCGGCCGTCGGTGGGCTTCGCAGGAGTGCGGCGAATGTCGTCGGACGACATGGCCGTGAGGCGGTCCAGTGTGGCCATCTCAGAAGGCGACGCATTCGACCGGATCGAAGCGGAGATGAGGCTGTTTGCACCGGGAGAAAACCAGTCGGAGAAGGGGTCGATCCGGGCGCCTTCGCCATTGGATGAGCAAGCGACTGCGGCAATTGCGGCCATCGTCAACGGTGGCGCTAAGAGCAACGGAGACAAGTCGCCGGCTGATGACGCAACACCGCGGGTGCGCAAGATTATCGATCCGCTAATGCAGCCGACGCCACGGGTCACTGGCGCTTATGTGGAGACCCCGATGACGACAAAGACGGAGAGGATGCAGGAGACGGTCGAGGAGACAGAGACGCAGCAGCCAGTCGGCTACCTGGCCTCTCTCCTTCGCAAGAGGGCCAGCAGCACGGCCAGCAACAGAAACGGGAGTGCGGTGACCAGCTGCATAAGTGCGAGCGAGCTGCGACAACGATCACGGTCGCTGTCCCGGATGGAACGACGGCCAGTGGTGAACTCGGCCAAGCCGCCCAGCGCGCACGACGACCTGTTGGCGATCAAGCAGGCGCAGCAGGTGGACGATCCGACGCTGGACAACTTTGACGAGCTGCTGAGACGGCACGCATCGCAGCGAGGACCGGAAGCCGAGGAGGGAGACCGCAACACGGTGACGCCGGAGCGGCTGCGGCGGATGACGAGCTCGGTGACGGCCAGCTTGTTGGATCTTCAGCGAGCGCGGAGTGGTATTGAGGGGCTGGAGGACCGGGTGTCGCAGGAGAAGACGGTGAAGGAGGTGGGGGGGAGGGAGAATGAAACGGCAAAAGAGGAGAAAGAGGAAAAAGTGGTGGAGTTGAAGGGAGAAGAGGCGAAGGAAGAGGACGAAGAGGAGGAAGAGGACGAGGAGAAGGAGAAAGAGGAGAAGGAGAAGGAGGAGAAGGAGGAGGAGGATAAGGAGGCGGTTAAAGAAGTGATTGTGCCAACGATCCAGCACCGACGGTCGAGTGTGGGCTCGAAGCTGGAAAAAGCGGTGGTGCAGTTGGGTGCGAGCTCGAAGAAAGAGGTTGTGGGCTCGGGTGTGGAGGTGAAGAATGAGGCGCCGGACTCGCCGGTGGAGGTGAAGAAAGAGGTTTTGCGCCCGAGAGTGGAGGAGGTGAAGAAAGAAATGGCCCCGCCAGCAACGGTGCTGAAAACGACAGACGGGGCAACGTACGTGCGGATCTCGTTGCCGCAGCTATTTCGACAGGGGCAGTTGACGCTTGTGGGGATGCTGGTTGCCGTGGTGGCGGTGTGGCTGGCGATGGAGGGCACGGTGTGTGCTCTGTACTGCCGGCCAGAGGTGTGTGCGGGCAGTGCGAAGACGTGCGAGTGGTCGCCGGACGACCCGTCGTTTGGGGCGGCGCTGCCGGTGAAGCTGGACCAGTGGCTGGCTGGCGGACGAGGACGGACTTTGGCGTCGTGGACGGGCGACGAACTGGGCGACTGGGCAGCCGACGTGTGGGACACGATCACGGGCACGGACATCCGGCTGGTCGACCCGACGTACTTTTCGTTTGACGAGAAGCGTCGTCACCGGCGGCGGCTGCAGAAGCACGGGCTCGTGGCACCGTGGACGGCGCCTGAAGAAGCTCGAGCGAGATTGGAGGAGTGGCGACGGGCCCGTGAGGCGCGCGAGCGGGCGCGTGCAGAGGGCCGTGACCTGGACGACGAGGAGGTCGTCGAGGAGGAGAACATGACGGACGAGGAGCATGTGGGATGGTGGTGAGGGAAGGAGGGCGGTAGCTGTGGATGAAGGAGGGAGAGATGGAAAGGAGGCGAAATTGGGAGCATTTTGGGGGGATTGGGAAGAAGGACTGGGATGGGAATGGGGATTCAAAGAGGAAGGAGCTTATACAGCCAAATTGGCCATTGTGTGGGTAGTAGTTGCAGACTTCTGGGAAGGAGCGTCGCGGGCTCGAGGAAGGAGCATATGAGCCTATGAATAATCATTATTAGAAGCGCAAGACGTGTCTTGTGCTATTGGAGTTTGTTATTTGAGCTTATCAACACCACCAGGTCCTCCTGCGTCTTCTTGCCTAGTCTTCCTCCTTCCTGGTCGCGAGGTAGCGAGCATGTTCGTCGGGCGCGGCCGCGGCCGTCAGTGTCTGCCAGTGGGCAGTGACGAAAGCGACGGCCTGGTCGACGTTCCAGGCCGCCAGGCCAGAAGCCCCATCGAGGGCGTCGTTTGTGGTCCAGTCCGGGAGCTCTGACGTGTGGTGCAGGTCCGGTCCCTCGTCCAGGCGCCGCCGCACGGCCGCACACGCCGCCGACCGGTAGCGCCCGGGCAGCGAGGTCGGCACGGCAGCTTTGGCAGCAGCCCAGACGTCGACAGCACGGCGCTCAGCCAGCCAGGCGGCACGCGTGTGGTGGTAGCGACAGCCAGCGTCGGCGAAGCGCGCAAACGCAGCAGCCCGGACAGAGGCGCGGGTGGGCGGCGACGCCGTATCCAACGTGGCGACCGCGGCCAGACGACGACGGTATGCCGGGACAAAGTCGGTGGCCCACTGGCGGAAGACGGGACGGTATCGCAGACGACGACGATCATTGGCCTTGCTGCGGCCGGGAAGAGTCGTGTCGTCGGTGGCAATGGTGCTGGCGATGTCGTCGGGGGGCAACACGAAGAACGGCGACCGGACGACGTACTCAAACATCGAGTCGACATCAGCAAAGGGCCGCTCCCACAGCGAGAACAGACCGTCTGGATCGCCTGGGGGGGGTTCGCATTCGCTTCCTCTGAACACGGGCAGTCCCAGAAACTGCAACACGTCGGCCGGATCGCTGCTGAGAAACACCCGCGCCCGCCGACGGTTCGCATGCTCAATCTCGGGCACGCGCAGCCACAGCGCCGTCTCGTCGACCGTCAGCCCCAACGGCCACAGCACCGTGCCCATCACGTTCCAGAGATCGCCGTGTGCGTGCTTGAAGAGCGCCCACTGCAACGCCGCCATCGATGGTAGCACCGAGAGGTCGACCTGCACGTGGCGAACAACGGCCTCTTCCTCCTCCTCTTCTTTCTCTGGCCACGGCACGGCCACTGTCGCCTTGCCCGAGGCATAGATGACACGCACGGCGTCCAGTCGTCGGACAGCCTCCCGCAGCCGATCCTCGTCGCCCTGGCTGTCCGGCTCACGCCCTACCGCCACCAGAAAGTCCACGTCGCCGTAGTCCGTCTTGCCCGGCCCCTCGATCGGCGTCGCCACCGCCACAAACACCTCGCACAACACCCGGTGGCAGCGCTCGCGCACCACCTCGTAGACTGCCGGTGGCATTCGCGGCGTCTTCAGCGCGTCCGGACCGCTGGAGAATGCTGCACCGCCCATGGTCGATAAAGAATTGAGAGCGTGGGGAAGTGTTGTTGGTCAACACGTCTGCGAATGCGTTTGTATGTCGACCTGATCTCCAAATGAAATGCACCAATAAACGAAAAGAGCCAACAGGCAGCAGCCTTCCCTTTGTTGAACAAACCTGTCTTATATAGCCGCCGGCAGCCGAGTCACACCGGGAGCCACTCAAAGAGTCATCAGCACAGCCTCATGATTGAAAAAGACGAAACGCTCCAATTTCTACAAATAGATCCAATACATATAATATGCAAATACTCCGTGAGATCCCAGTCAGTTCCCCCTTCTGCTGGCTGTTTATACCGCTTATATCGAGATGGCCGCCAATGGGGCTTCGACTGACGAAACCACACTGTCGTCCTTGTCTTTTGCCGCCACAAAGCTGGTGTGCTTGACTGCCGCAAAGCTCACGTCGACTGCCGAAAACTGGTCCTTGACAGACACATAGCTGTCTCCAGCCGTCGTCAAGCTGTCATCTACCAAAGGACTCTCTCCGACCATGGTTATGTTGTCCTCCTCGCGTGTCGACATACTGCTATTTCGCTCATTGAGAGGAGGACGAGTCGAAGTAAGCGGTCGCAGCAGTTGCGTAACGCCAAAGCGTTCATTCTGAACTGCCACCGACAGTGGCGTGTTGCCCTCCTTGTCCGTCACATTGACGTCCACTTTGCCTGTCTCGAGGAGCTGCCGCACAACTGCCTCACTGCCGGCCTTGGCTGCCAGAAAGAGCGCTGTGCGGCCCTCGCAGTCTTTGCAGTCGACATCAAGCTCTTTGTTCCGCAGAAGCACCCTCACAACCGCACTCTGTCCCTCCATGGCAGCCCACGAAAGCGGTGTTGCTCCTTTGTCGTCCTTCGTGTTGATGTCGGCCTTGCCCACGTTTATCAGTGTCCATACCACAGCCTCGTGTCCGTATTCTGCCGTCCATGACAGTGCTGTGCGGCCGTATGTGTCCCTGTGCTCGATATCAGCACCGCCTGTCCTGAGAAGCAGCTGTGCAACCGCATTGTGACCGTTCCTAGCAGCCCACACCAATGAGGTCCAGCCATTTGGATCCTTGGTC
This sequence comes from Grosmannia huntii, assembly GCA_019925595.1. NCBI lineage: Eukaryota > Fungi > Ascomycota > Sordariomycetes > Ophiostomatales > Ophiostomataceae > Grosmannia > Grosmannia huntii. Next base: position 81,271 of record JADHKJ010000034.1, read on the forward strand.
CTTAGGTCCACCTTTCCAGTGCCAAGCAATAGCTCTGCAACTTCCACATTTCCATACTCTGCGGCCCATAATAGTGGTGTATTTCCTTCATAGTTCTTCGAGTCAACATCGGCTCCTGAATCGAGAAGAGCTTGCACAATATCCTTGCTGCCTCCAGCGGCGGCCAGTGCTATCGGCGTGCAGCCAATGCTGTCCTCCAGGTGGATATTTGTCGCTTCCATCCCGATGAGAAGCATGGCAATAGACACATGACCCTCTCTCGCGGCCCAAGACAGCGGTGTGTAGCCGTCCCGACCTCGCCTGTTAATATCGACCTCGCCCGTATCAAGTAGAAGCCGCACCGCAATTTCCTGCCCGGTTTGGGCAGCCACAAGCAGCGGCGAGTCGCCTCCAGAATCTGTAAGGTCGATGTCAGCGCCAACACCAGGTGCTTTCTGTACAAGTGCTCGCAATAGTCCTGTTAAACGACGGTATATTGCTACGTGCATCAAGCTAGAGTTTTGCGGCAGGCGGTCTCTCGGGTGTTCATTCAAAAGTAAACAGATTCGCATCCAGTCCTCGAGCATAGTGTCCGAGGGCCAGGAAAAATATTCCAGAATGTCGGCCTGCTCGCTCTCCTCCGTCTCCCTGGCGTGGAACACCCACAGTGTTGCGGCGTATTGTACCAGGGGGAAAGCTCGGATCAGTTGGTAACGCTCACCAAAGAAGAGCATGTTCGACTCGTTGAATTCTTCCATCCCTAGATACCGCAGGCAAGACCGAGATATTTGGTAGTGCGCTGCCGAGACCACGCTCATGTTTTCCTTTTCCGAAACCGAGGTATTAATGATGCTTGTGTTTGAGGTCGGGTTGCCGCCCATCATGACCTTCATGCCGACCTTTGAAAAAAAGTCCTTGATTGACTGGTGAATGAATTGCACAATCTCCACGACCTGTTCGTCTTCGACAGACAGTACTGTTTCCACGAGACCACATCCTAGTCGCCTCAGCTTTCTCTTCAGAGTCTCGTTGTCAGGCGCGTAGTCCCTGTCACCCTTGCACTGCTCCAGCGAACGGTATGAGCACTGCGCGTCCACAACTAAGGCCCAACGCATTTCATCCAAGGTCAGTGGCCTAGCGCTGAAGCATACCCACTGCACCAGCCGTAGCGAGACCGCTCTTTTTTCTTTGTCCATGGTGTCTATGAGATTGAGGTATAGATCATCGAGGCGTGGTGGCGTGCTTTCAATCTGCTTTTCGATGTCACCATCCCCGTCCATCTCACCCGGTATGATTTTGTCCAGAACAAGACGACACCACAGAAACACGCCATTGGCTCGCTGTATAATAAGATCGGGCGATATATGGGAATCTGATAGCCGGTCGCGCACATACGTCGAGATATCTTGGCCATTTTCGTGCTCGACGCATATTTGAAATCCACCATCTAAGCTGAGGATGGGGTAATGACGGCAAGTGAAGCAGACGCGGCATGGAAAGCCAGACGTGGTAATATCGGTATCAGAAATGCGCTTCAGTAGTAGCTTAAACCACTCCACAGCATCGCAAGCAACCTGCCTGCCACCTTCGTCAAGGGCATCAACGAACAAATGTACCGGCCGGCTTTTCAGAACACAGAGCAATGCGTGTAGGAAGAAATCTTGGAGTTCTTTCAACTGCCAGTGCCACTCTTTCCCCGGCTTGCCTCTGTTCTGGCAACGGTCTTCATATGTCTCGACAAGTTCTTGCAAGCTTTCTGGGGCTTCTTTGAGAAGCTGGTACAGCATAGTGCGAAAGAGACCGATCAGTGTCTTCTGTAACTCGATACCACGTCCATGGAAGAAAAAGTGCAGCAAAATAGGAGATGGATGGCCGTCGATATTGGTGTTACTGATTCGAAAAGGAGAATTGGACATGAACTTGCTGAGGGCGAACCGGAGCAGTGTGGACTTGCCAGATCCCGGTTTGCCCTTGATCCATAGCAAGCCACTGTTGCTTGCAGCCCATTCCTTGTACACAGGGTGCTGGAACAGCCAATCACATGTGCCATCTCTGGCGGTGTCCATTCCTCCAAATCTTTCGTCCATCTTTTCAAATGCGAGCGACATGGAGCAGTCTTTTGTCGACAGCGGCGGCGCTGGAGACGGAGTGCTGTCCGGTTTCTGCTGCAGCTGTGAAAATCCGTGGTTTTGGCTTTTGAGCTGGACAATGGGAATCCAGTCCTTTAATTCTTTGTCTGCTTCGTCAATCCCTATTTTTCTCTGGGAGATGGTGCGATCTTCGATTCTCCCAAATGCATGTCCGATTCGGCCTGTCAGGTAGACTCGTTATTAGTGCAGAAACAATGGCACGGACAGATCTTTTTCTTACCAGATGCACATCGACTTAAGAAAGCATCTAAAGCTATTATGTACAACAATATGGCCTTGTAAACATTTCTTATGCGGTTGTCGAACTCGTCGCCAGCGTGTGGTCCCCGAAGCTCGGCCTCATATGTTGCATATCGGGTTAAAAGAGACGTTGTGAACTCGGAACTGGAAAGGACATATTGGCGCGCCGTTTCCGCATTGGTGGCCACTTGCAAGCCAACAGACACAACCGACCAGCCGACAGCTGCGTAACCAGACTTATCCAGCTCGGCGGCAGTATCTCCTATTCTCTTCACAACGATCGCCGCTTTGGTAATTTTGTCCAGGAGCTGAAAGAAATGCGTGTGAGTCCATGCATATCCCATGGTATATATATAAAAGCAAATCAGCTAGACAGGCTTACCGGCCCCCAGGCTTTCATCCTGTTTCCACCTTTCATCTCTTTTGTCTGTGAGATCACAAGGTCGACATCTGCTAATGTTGGGTTTAACACCTGGCTGTCTTTGGGACCTCGTTTTGATCTTAAGAGAGCCTCTAATTTTTCTTTCTCTTTGGGACTTAAGTGGTTGGCCGCATCTCTCCAGAGACTAGGCGACAGTAATGTGTCCGAAGGGTGCTTGGGATCCTCTGTATTATGTGATGTGTGTGGTCGCGAACGAGGTGTCTCTGGGGCACAGCTGCTGGATACCGTCGATGAGGCACCATGCCGTTTCTTTTTGAATAGCTTCCTATAGAGCCCCATGACTACTTCCTAGTCTTCTCTAGTAAATTTCAAGTTTTCATATCGAACAGAGAAGCCATGAAGCCTAGATCCAACAAGAAGAAGACAACTCTTCTCGGGCCATTTAAAGGGGCCACAGGATTACATATCCCAGGCTCAGAAACGGAGCTGTGGCGGATATGGTTGTGCCTGTTTAGAATCTTCGCCTAGTTAGTATGAGCACCTCATATGTCATTTGTCGCAAAGCATGCACTGCGACGTGTCTGCGTACTAGGTGGCCTTGCAAATGGGCCGACTGCCAACCGCAGCAGCCCAATCAGCCGCTTTGCTTGCCGGAAATATGTGACGCTGTGCACAGAACAGGTGTACAGCCACTCCTCCCGGTATTGCCGCCGAGTATTAGCGCTGTACTCCAGCCGTGTACAGCTGCGCATGCATATATCATTTTGGTCGTGTGTTAATGTTCGCTTGGGTTACCAGTTCGGTGTCCTATAGTGTTGTTTTGGCCTTAGCCGCCGAACAGGCACATGTCGCTCTTCAATATGAGTTGTACTTGTAAATAGAAACTAAAGCGGAGGCAAAGGTTAAGAACGCGACACATGCGAAGGAGAGGAGACAAATGTCGGTGGCGCTTAACTACAACAACAGGTTGGCCATTTTCACGATGTGCACTAGGAAGTGCTCCACATGTGCGCGAACGCTCCTTCCGACCCGGAAATAGGCAGCTCATGCTCAAGGCTGGTCATTTGAGCTGAGCACGTCAGATGTAGCAGGTGCAACACCCTTGTTGGCTACCTCAAACTTGTACCATCGTTTCACATAGCCACTTGAACTACGGAGTTCTCACTCTTCTGTTGTAGTAATGACACTGGATTCTCGTGAGATCAGGCATCCAAAATGACCTCTACCCAATAATTGCCCTATGCCGTACCTCTGTACGACGTACTCCGTATGCACACTTTAAACGGTCTTCTGCTCGTAGAAACCACAACCTCTTTTTCCTATCAGCCGTTTCCTCACACGGCAGTAAAGTCTCTTGATGGAAATGCATTATTAAGCCAAAATCAAACTGTATCTAATCTATTCTAGAACTCTTCCCCTCTGCTCTTCTCGCTCGTGCCTTTCTTCCTCTCAGCCTTCCGCCCGCCATCTTCCACTAATTCGATGCGTACGGAATACCATTCGTCATCCACTGGAACTGATCGTACAGTCCGGTCGAGTAGCTCGCGTAGCTCTTCTTGATGAGGTCGCGCATGAAATCAGCTGCTTCCCGTTCTGTCTTCTCAAGCACAAATCGCTCTCGGAAGTGCTGTACCGATTCTGGCTTGAAGCAGGGAAGTCCACTGTCCATCATGAGCATCACGATCTGCGACAATTTCTCTGCGAACGGCCGCGCTGCCAGGAACGATTTGATGCACAGCTCTTCGAACCATCGGAACGATTGGTGTTCGGTGCTGCCACCCATGACCGCCAACATTTCCGATGTGAGCTTGAACGGTGCCCGCTCAAACTTGATGCCACCAGGCGCAATATCGAAACAGAAGCCAAAGTCGATATGCAGAATATGGCCCGCATCGTCAATCATGATGTTGCCGTTGTGCCGATCTTTGAACTGTAGCAGGAATGAAATGACTGAGTAGGCTGCCATGCTCTTCACGAAATTGCTGCGTGCTGCCTGGAAACTCAACGAATTCTCGTTGCCGTACTTTGAGACAAAGTAGTCGTACAGCCCGTTTACCGCCTCACGGCCCAGCATGTCTCGAGACACTGAGTTGGGCAACACATCGATCACCCCGCAACCAGGCGCCGTTGCCGTCACTCGGTACGGGAATACATACACGTCCAGTCCGATACCCTGGAAAATGCCCCGGAAAGCAGAGATCATCTGCAGCGCGAGCACATCCTGCCGGCAGTCATCACCCACTTTGAAGATGGCCGACTGCCACACCTCGATAGTGTTATGGCCGCCAGCAAAGTCGTCATTTGCGCCAGTGTTGTTGCTGACTGCTGCCGTGGCTCCGTTTCCGTTCTTCTTGGCGGATGCTTTCACGAGTGCACCGCTGCTGTTGCCTGCGACCGATATAGCCGCAATTTCGTTGACGTCTTCCAGCAATTCTTCGACATTTCCCGTTTTGGATCTCTGAATCCTGAATGTTGCCATATAGGGTGCTTTGGCGTGGCTCTGCAGTGGCTTTCCCGACTTGCGATCAATGCCGATAACTACACCATCTGGGTTACTCGGAAGGTACACGCCCACTTCGACTTTGATCTTGCGCAGTTCTTCCTCGATCTTCTGCTTCTTTTCTGGCTTGGACTTTTTGATAAATGGCTTCAGTTTGCCCGAGATGCCCGTGACTTCATCGAAAAATGAGAATTCGCGCTCGTAAAACTGGCGGTCGACGGTTGAGAACGACGTGGTCATCTGTGTCATGACATGGTCGAGGGTCGGTTTGATAGCATCGGGCTGGTTTGTTAGCCTGTATATCAGGATTGGACAGATGGAGAGAGACCCACGATTAGAGCTTCGTCATCTTTGTAGGCATTGGCCTTCATGTTCCAGATGATTTGATGGGCAAAGAGCTGCGAAAACTGTGCCGTTTCAAGGATGTAGCGTTCGGCGTAACCTAACGCATCGTAACGGAGCGTCTGTACAATCTGCGGAACGTAGAAAAAAGTGATATCCACCGAATGGCTTTCCAACGCCCGCATGGCATATTGAATCAGGAATGGGTGGTTTTCAAAGGCTGGCAGGAAGTATGTCACAGCCGTCATGGGGTTGACCGGGGCCCAGTATAGCATGTACTGAATTAATTAGCACCTTGGACAAATACGATAATGATGAAACCGAGCTGAGAATTAGTTACCTTCAGCTGGAAGCTCACATCGCCGGGAAGGGCTCCATCAAGAAGAATTGGCAATGCTGCAGGGTCCTCTATGGCCCTGGACGGGAAGTTCAGTAACAGCCAACGAACCGCTTTTTGAATCCGAACGTTCGAGAATCTGGCAGCTAGCTGTACGGCCAGAGAGGGATTCTCTTGCCACGCTGTGCGAACCAAGGGTTCCAGTGCCTATATATATATAATTAGTACGCGGTTCTTGCAGCTCCATTGAGTATCACATAAGCCTTACATCTACCATTCCCTTGCCCGTCTGAGCAATGTTCCACGGCGATTTAGGTGGCTCGCCCAACGGGCAGACCCAGACGAACAGTCGTGCCTGTTCATTCTCCAGAAGCAGAAGCAGAAGCTGCTCCTTTGCCACAAGCGATTTGAGGCTATTGCTGACCTGATGTAGGCCAATATAACCAGCAGCCTTGACAGCCACTGCCACGTCGGCCAATAGTCGAATCTCCGTCTTCAACTGCAGATTATTGCTGCCAAATGACCACTTAGGCGGGCTGGCAAACCAGCTCAGTGCAGCTGAGAGTAGCTTGTCTTTGAGGCGCCATTGTGCAATGGGGCTGATTGTTGAACTGGTGCACAACACATGCAGTCCGAACAGCACAGCCTGGAACCACAGCTCGCGAGCCATAGGGTGCGTGTTTGCCAGTGTCTTGGCTGCATCCAGAGTCACATCCAGCATCCGCAGATAAGCTCTTTGAATGTCCACGCTGCCCAGCCGGACGGCATTGAAATGGCTCCGCAGAAAGTGCAGCAGTCGCGTGTGCGGTGCTAACATGTTATGGGCACGCTGTTGATATTTGGCCATCGACGTGCTGTCGCTCGGGGAAAACTCCATCTTAACAAGGAATGGGTCTTTGTCGACAACGGCAGTGCTGAACAGCCCCAGCCGCTTCTGCACGGTCAGCTCCCACTGCTGCAACACAGTGTAGAGAATGCGCGGCTCCATGCGCGGGTTTTCGTTGATCACGCCCAGCCACAGCGAAACACCCAGCTTGATCGACTGCTTCGTGAACATTGAAAACGGGATGCTGACCAGAAACTGGGCAATGGAGCACTGGTCGTCCTGGCTACGGCAGAGTACTGACGCTGCCCGCCTGAGGATATCGCTCACATCCGCCATTGGTGTCGGCTTCTTTTGCAACAGGCGACTCTCGATATGTGCCAGAGCACTGACTGCATCGGCAGTTTCGGCGTCAGGGTTCGGTAGAAGCGACGAGCGGCGGTCCATCCGCATGAAGCTCAGCCACTCTAGGCCGCGGTCCGACAGCGGCTCTGCATAGCGGTACTCCTGGCGTGTAGTGTATTGGGCCACAAAGTCGGATGCCATGTTGATATTGCATTCGCCGACGCGGTCCAGCGATGACAGTCGTTGATTGCTTGCCGGCACAGAAAACCCAAGCTCCAGCGCGAACGATCGACCAAGGGAAATGTGGCCATAAGCACCAGCGTCATCCCAGTCAGACAGATAGGTCTGCAACAAGCCCTTGACATCGGCCGGTGCCAGACTGATGACGCCTGCCATCCAAATCTTGGCTTTTTTGTATAGCGTGTTCAACGTGAGCCGCCGCAGCGCATAATCGTCTGACAGCTCAATAGTGACGTTGCTGCGCTCCGACCGGAACGTGCTGCGCGGCTCGTACATGTTGGTTTCTGCCTCAAGGCAGCTTGACCACATCAGCGACAGCAATTCCAACAAGGCAAAGAGCGACGACTTGTGGCACAGAGACGACGGCACGTCGCGAATGATCCGGTCTGCGCACACATAAGCTGCTTGCTGGACACGCTCAATGCGATGACAGCAGCTGCAAAAGAGCGAGGCCAGCTGTGTGGCAGCAAACTGGGCCGAGAAGCTGACGTCGGCGCCTGACAGTGTCCTCTTCATGTATTTGTCGATAACGATCGCCGTGATTCCTTCCATGATGCTACTAACATCGCCACGGCGAGCACTAGGCTCCAAGAAATACGAAATGGCCTTGGTACAGTCACCGGCGTCGGCGCGTAAGCTCTCGACAAGATATGCGGCGTGCAGAAACATGACCTTGCGGTAGCTGAGGCCTCGAACCTCTGACCCCTTACCAGGCACCAGTTCCGACAAATGCTTCTTCTGCATGTTTTCTCGCTCTGAACTCATGCCACGTCGTAGTACCGTGTTGAGCTCGATATCGCTCTCAACCTGTTCGCCACGCTGCTCAGCCACCAGAGGCGGCGAATGCACAGCGATAAACCGTAGCTCGTTAATGTATTGTTTACCACGATCGGTTGCTGCTGTGAAACCATGGACGACAATGTTAAACCAGGCGTCACGGATCAGCGTGTGAGCGTCATCATCACGTGAGCTGTCAAGAGCCATGTTATTGGTTGACATCAACACAGCAACTGGCTGCAGTAGCTGCGAAATTTCCCGTGCGGCCAGCTCAATATCCGACTCCTTGGCATGGTGTGTCTGGTGCACATCACCTTTGGAGATAATGTCGTCCATCATATGCTCCCAGTAGATCTCGTACAAAGGAGAGTCTCGACGAAGATGAGAGGACAGGTAGTTCCGGGCAGTCATTATCTGAACAAGTTAGTTCTAACTGTGCTGTCCAGAAGACAGAAGTTTCAATGTTTGTTCCAACTCACCGCATCTAGAACGATCGTCTTGTTCTCAACTGTAGCAAGGTGTGTGATACGCGTGTACGTTTTGAGCAGAGAGCGAAATTCGGGCTGGCCGCCACTCAGAGCCAGAACCGCACCGGCTGGAATGATCTTTGCGTCGACGGCATTGTTGATTTTACCAACCTTCTGCAGCAGCATGGACTGCGCAAGGGCACTAATCTTTGTGTCTTTGCAGGCACCAGCAATACCGCAAATGGCTTGTACCACGTTGGCGTAAATGATAGAGGCCTCTTCATCGTCGTGGGTTCGCAAAGAGATCGAACTCCCAGTTGATTGCCGACCCTGGTAGATCTGTGCTGAGCTGTCCTGGCCATTGCTGGCCATGACCTGGCCAACATCGCCGGAATTATCGACAACACCGTTGGCCAGTGAGCGTTCGGTATCTGGGCTGAGCACATTGCCGAGAGTGTATAGCGTTGTAATTATGGCGTCAGTGGACATCATACGCAACACAGATGCCAGGCTTGACGAAGCAATGCCAATAGACACCCCCTGTGCGCCGCTTTGAACGATATACCGGGGAAGTAGCTTTCCAACGTTGGCCGCATAACCCGGGGAGATCTTGCAGACCAAAGCCATGGATTTCAGCACGACTGCAGCCAGACTTTCGTCAGCCATTTGTCCCGGATCTGCTAATATGTCTTCGAGCCAGCCCATGAGAGTATCGGCGTCGGCAGCATCCTCGTTCAGCCGGGAGCAGATCAGATAGCTAACCAGGGCCGACGCTTTCACAGACAGAGACAGCTTTTGCTGAGCTGCCGAACCCAGGCGGATGAAGTCAGAGCTAGCGTCAAGGTAGTTCATCTGGTCGACAACGGCATTGGTGTATACATCGACGGATTGAAAGTCGATATCACCGCTGCCGGCAGTCATAGGGCGGAGCAAGCCATCTCCCGAAGTCAAAAGGTCCAGCACGTGGCTCCGCTGCAAGGCTGGCACTTCAGCCACCAAAAGTGAAGTCGCTGCCACAAGTAAATGCATAAAACTCTGCTGAAGTAACATAGCGCCGAGTGGGCGACCTGTCTCGGAGTAGTGTCGCAGGTTTCGTTTCCACTCTTTTGTAAGACGGTCGGACGAGTGAGAGTTGCGGATAGTTGAGAAGGCAGTCTCAACAGCGACTAGGAATGGCTCTGAAAGCATTTTCTGAAGTCGTGAAACAAGAGCTAGACGACCGCCAGATCGCCAGAACTCGGCCTGCGCGGCAGCAGCGTTGAGGAAGCCTAGAAGCGCCACTGCGATGGTCGCCGTACGAATAGCATCTTCCACATTGCCGTCGTCTGATTCGTTCAAAGCAGCCCCATTTCCATTGGCACGCATCGAAGACGGAGACTGAAGAACATTATCGGTCGTATGGGAGCAGGCATTCAAAAAGGCCCAGATGTTATCAGACACAGTTTCGTGGATGTCGATATGATTGATACCAAGCGCTAGGAGGGCGGCCGTCACATGGAAAGCGAGGGATTCGGCCGGAGACGGTTCAACATGACGAAAGAATGGAGACGGAGAAAAGTTTTGGATATGGGAGTCCATCATGTACGGAATCAATTGCCGGGTGAGCCTCTGGGCACCCTGGCTGGCCTGGATCAGGGGAGCGGCTTTGCAGAGCGCCATAAGAACCTCGAACTCGCGGATGGACTAAAAAGTATTAGTTTCTTCTGCAATTGAGAAGTACTGACGATTCTGTCTGGTGACAGAACCTGCGTTCTCAAAACTCAACCACCACATACCATAGGGACACGGCCAGCAAGTGAGGTTGGCTGCCGTGAGGCGTACCCATTTGTGCCATCGCGAGCCCTGATGTGGCTGGGACATGCTTTGCAGAGTCGATCCAGATCGGACTTTTCAAAGGACTTTTCAGAGTTCGAAGCTGAAAGAGCCGCAATCTTGTCCAGCGCACGCTGGCGAAGAGATACCATCGTGAACGCGTGTCACGGTTCGAGACGATGGAGACACAAGCAATAAATATCAATTCCGCAGAGTCCTAAGTACACGGTCGACGAGCTATAGTGGAAGCTTAGATTGCGAGTTTCGAGTCTTTCGTCGGCATGTTCTAGGGGCGTATGTTTTGGACAAAGCGACGCGAGAAAACGCAACCTGCAGTCGTAGATGGCCAAGTTCAAGCTCCTTCTCATTGCGGTGTGTTTAATTGGAGCCAAAGTTTGACCAATCACAAGCGACATGCCCCCTGAATTTCCACGTGATATATTGATGACTCATCACAGCTTACCCCTGCAAGGCTGCCAGGCGGACGCGTTGGTCAGAAGCCTGTCTAACTATCCTCCGTTCTGATCTTCTACTATCAGCCATCTCGATCCCAATTTCGCCGTTACCCACAATCCCAATATATCCGTTTTTGCTCGAGCTTCTTATCATGGCTGTCGCATACAGTGAAAACCCCGTCATGAACGGCCCGAGCTATTCTTTCTCGGACACACCCAAAGTGCAGGCTTCGGAAGGTGCGCGGCAACATCGTTTTGACCCGTAAGTGCATCCTTCTCTTTTGATGATCTCCCCCGTCTCTAGCCTTCACTGTATACTCACGAAGTGCTTATTTAGGTACACCGACAACGGAGGTACTACGCTGGCTATCGCTGGTGCCGACTTTGCCATAGTGGCCGGCGACACCCGCCACACTGCCGGCTACTCTATCAACAGTCGCTTCTCGCCGAAGGTCTTCAAGATTGGCGGCTCCACTGCCGATCAGCACGATGCCAGCATTGTGCTGTCCGTGGTCGGGTTCGCCGCTGACGGCGAAGCTTTGAAGGAGCGCCTCGACACCATATGCAAGATGTACCGTTATCGTCACGGCAAACCCATCAGCATTAATGCATGCGCCAAGCGTTTGTCGACTATCCTGTACCAGAAGCGGTTTTTCCCGTACTACACACACGCCATTTTGGGTGGCCTTGACGAAGACGGTATTGGTGCGATCTACAGCTACGACCCTGTCGGCAGCTATGAACGGGAGCAGTCCCGGGCTGGTGGTGCAGCGGCAAGCTTGATTACGCCGTTTCTGGATAACCAGGTTAACTTGAAGAATCAATATGTGCCAGGAAGTGGCATTGGCCACGATCTGATGGAGCGGCCACGCGTGCCGCTGCCGCGGAGTGACGTGGAAGAACTAGTTAAGGATGCCTTTGATGGCGCAGTGGAGCGTCATATTGAGGTAGGCGACTATCTGCAGATGCTGGTTGTGACAAAGAACGGTATTGAGGAGGTCGTTTTGCCGTTGAAGAAGGATTAGGGACATGCGAGAATAGAGAGATGAAGTCACCCATGCCTAAACACTACCACGCAGTCATGATTTTGAGATTTTTCAAGCTTCTTGCAGCTAGATACAGAGCGGGGTTATGCTTCATGCTAAAGTGTACAGTGAAACTGTAGATGCCTGGAGACCCGTCCCTACGACCCGGGATTGGCTGTTATTCGCATATTCCTATTGCAGAGCTGTGGCCTACTATATCATTATTACGAACTATACTCCGTAATTTGTGGCAGTTCTGGACAAAACAGTGGGTCCATAAGTACCCTATAGCCTATAGGTAATAACTCAAATCGATAGCGCCCCTCTATCCAAGACCTTCAAGACAGCTAGGCTTATGATTGGCCTGCCATTTCGCAACTCGTCCTATCCTCCTTTCTGCTAAAGGAGAGAAAGAACAACCGACTCGACCTCCTCGATAGGAGACGAGCAAACACCATATTTCAAATAGGGCGCACGTGAAAAAAGCGTCCTCTGCTGAACAGCCAGACAATTTGAACCACCAAAAAGCGTCTTCCGGCATCTCAGCGACCAGACAGACGATTCCTTACGGCGGCAAATCATCTCGACTGCTAGTCCGTGCGAAGCTCCCCTGCGCGACAATCGCGTTCCATCCTCGACTCTTCTACCTTGCACCCTTTCGTCTTTCTCTCAACCTCCCGATCATCCGCTTGGTGATACTTTCGAAAAGCGCATCTTCCGAAGTGCCTCTTCTGACAAGCGTGCCTCCCGCGCCCTCATGCTACAGGCTGCGGTCGTGAGGACCCGTCGCGGGAAGAGGCAAAGTCGAACGCCAACGGAATGCCGTCGCCCTTGAACCCGTTCTTGGCTGCCTTCTTCAGGAGCGCCTTGCCCCCCCAGTGCATTCCTATTAGAAACCATATTCTGCTTGTTCCTACGACCGAGGTGCTCTTGACCTGCCGCGACGCGGAGTCTGGCTTCAGCTTTACTGAGCTTCCGAACCTTGACGAATTTCTTGCCAGCCATGTGATCCGGTTGCCCAATGCTCGTGTGGCTGCTGCGGCAGCCAACGCAGCTGGTGGAAAAGATGGCGTGGTAAATCTCCGGGAGATGCGCGGAAAGGCCAAGCTTTATGGGACGTTCAACGGTCGCAGTGTCGTCATCAAGGACAACCTGGCATACAGCAACAAGGGTAGGCATCCATAGTTTTGCTGCGGTCAAACTTTATCACTGATGACTCTAGGATTCAAAACCCTCAACCATGCCGTTTTACTCGGCGACGCCATATGGTACGCTGATACGCTCGAGCCCAATCCCTGGCTAATCTACTACTTGTCTCGCCCACTCATCGGATCCTGGGAAGAAGTCAAAATCACACCTGCTATTCTTCCTGTGCCACGATTGGAAAATGGAAGTAATGGCATCAACGGCATCTCTTCGCCAGGCACACACGATGCAGCCGGCGCATCCGGCTCTTTCTCTCCCAAGTCTGCAGAGCAGTCACGAGCAAAACAGCAGGCTGATGACTCTGGTTCGATGCCGCGCAAAAAAGATATCAAGAGCTTCCATGATCTCTTGAACCACTTCCCCGTCATTGCACGGCAAATGCAGCCGGGTCTCGATAAAATTTTCAGAGAATTTACAACAGCTTTCGAACATCGTTTGCCACCACTACCAACGGCAAACCACGTTGCCGACGCAGAGCCGAGTAATCCGACAAAAGCGGACATGAAAAAGGCCCGTACAACGAACGGTGCCCCGGCCGGAAAACCAGTAACGCCGGGAAAGACCAATAATGACATCGACGGTGCTGGCGACAATAGCAAGAGTGGGCAAGCAGGTGCTGAAGGAAGCAAAACGAGCAACTTGGCAAGTGATGCCAACAGCTCCAAGAGTATCAACAGCAGCGATGACCAGGGCTCAGAGGTCTTGTTCTCAGAGGATGACGAGCTTGCCATGCGGGCTTCGTTGGAGTCAGCGATAACAACGGCGATAGACATTTTCCAGGGCGTCGACAAGCAGCAGCTGTCACTGCTCGGTGCAACAACAGACCTGACTGGTCCCTTGGTAGAGAGATTGATTGAGCGCTACGTCGTGGAGAATGTTCACCATCTCATATTTCCACGTTTGAGTTCTCTCAAGCGACAAGAAGACTTGGAACTCGAGGCCAAAATCCGTCAGATGGACTGTATCGACATAACACAGCTGGGCATGGATATCGAAGGCGGATCACGAAAGAAACATGAGGTCACTATTGCTCTTGGCCGGGCTGTGGAGGAATTCCGAAAAATGGGTGCAGCTATGTGCCCACAGGACATGTTGGCACTGTTACTGTCAACGGTCAAGTCGGTGACCCATTTGACGAACCCGCCTGATGACCGGGACAGCGGCGGTCAACCTGGTGCATCTATATCGTCCCCCCCGGGCCAAGCGGAAAAGCCTCTGTTGACGGTCAATGCGGACACGCTCGTGTCATTGCTTCTTTACGTGGTGATCCGAGCACAGCTGCGACATCTCCTCGCACGGTTCCTATATATGCGGCATTTCATTTTCATCGACGATGTTGACAGTGGCGAGATGGGGTACGCACTGAGCACCTTTGAGGCCGTTCTGCTCTATTTGGTACGCGACTCTAGTGGTCTACGACGTGTGAGCCGACGGAACAAGGCGTTGTGGGAAGCCGCTGCTAAGGGAAATCTCACGGAGCTGAAAGCGATAATGGAGCCCGGTTCAACTGCCGTTGATGAAGACGGCGTGTATGACAATAACAAAGAAAGGTCGAACTCCGGAAATGGCGGTTCGCGACGACCGTCCAGTAGCGGATGGCCGTCATCTGTGAGCGGGATCAGTTTTTCCAGCGGACCCCCTACTGGATCGTCGGCGTCGTCTCGCCGGCCCTCTATCATCCTGTCGGAGGCCGAGTCCTTTTCTACAGGAACAGGCCTCAGCCATGTGTTTCCCTTCCAGTCCAACGCTGATAACGACTGCGAAGTGGACGGCTTCCCACAATTTCCTGTGAAGCGAGTCAAAATGGCAGCCATGGACACTCGCAGTCTGTCCAGTGGCTCTGAGATTTCGTATCGATCTCGGGCGACCAGTGTTGCAAGCACGATGGAAAGCGGAGGCGAAGGCGATACATCAGTGGAGCGCCTCGCACAGACACACAACTCCTTTGGAGAGTCGCTACTCATGATGGCAGTGCAAAACGAGCGACTCGAGGCGCTCGAATACTTGCTTACCTTGGAGGAGTATTTCCACCCCAGCTTTGTACTTGGCGATGTCAACCACGAAGAAACAACAATTTTGAGTGCGGCAGTGCAACTCGGCAACAAAGACCTGATCACGGTTGTGATCCAGTTTCTGGTCAACTCGGCCGAAGTAGACCAAGCCCGCCTCACTGCGTACTTCAAGCTGCAGGACATCTGGGGTCGCAGTGTGGCACATTACCTCTTCCATGCGCCATTTTTGATATCGAAGTTTGGCAAGATGATGCCGTGGCGGCAGAAAGACAAGAATGGCCAGACGCCCCTCTTTGCACTTTGCCGGTCATATGACCATGCCTCTTACCATGCCATGGTAGATGAGGGGTTATATATGGCAGCGTCAATACAGCCAGATGGTGGTCGACTGCATGTGGACGACCACGTGGATGGGAAAGGCAATACTCTACTGCATATCGTTAACGATGCACAACTAGCGGTGCGAATCCTACAGCGTTGCGACGTGGATGTGAACGCCGTTAACGACCGCCGATTTACGCCGTTGATGGTAGCTAGCAAGTACGCACGCTTCGACATGGTGCGGACGCTATTTTCCGACCCACGCGTGGACTTGGGAGCCAAGGAGCTTCGTGGCCTGACTGCCGTGGAGCTTGCCAAAGACGACGAAGTCCGGAACAAAATTGACGACCTGAATCTACTGTCCTTACCAGCAGAACTGGATGGGCGGACAACCGCGGCGGTTCGATCCTACTTTGTTGAAGATGCAAGTGTGCGGTTTGTGCTCAAGTCAGGTGCGGCTGTGAGCCCTGTCAGCTATGCTGTCACGACTTGCCGGCGGTCCTTGACAGACTTTGAACACCTGACCAAGCTCTTGGCAATTGAAAATCCAGCATCGTGGATTCCATCTGTCACGGGCCTACGGTCTCCTTTTCAGATCCCGTCAAAGCCAAGCAGGGCTACTCTCAAAGACCTTCAGGTGCGGATGGATTGGTTTCTCCGGATGATGCTGTTGCATCCGACCTTTTCGACGCATGAGATGATGTGGGAGTTTGTCCTTGTACCGGACATTCAGCCGGACATGATGGCGCAAAGGAGCAAGCTCAAGGCAGAGACGCGATCAGAAAAAGTACGAGACGAACTGGAGCCGCTGCAGGATGTCCGCGAGGTGGAACAGTTTGTAGACCACGCACGCGAACTGGTGCGCAGCGTCAACTACTCGACCAAGAGCGTGATGCGACGAACAAACACGCTACGAATCGCGGCTACAGGTATGCGTTCTTGCTTTGGCAACACGCTCAGCACGGTGTCGATTTGCTAACATTGGCCAGATCTTCACGATGCGGCAGCTTTGATAGCCAGGGAAGTGATCATGTTGGAGTTTCTTCCACCAGGCCATAAAGAGGCCATGGCGGTGTACGTGCACGCATTAGCAGTACCGCAGACCAACGCTCTTGGGATATTCCAGGCTGCGTTTTTGGCTATCCAGTCAACAGTGGATGCCATACTCGTGGCACTTGAACGGCCACCACAGCTGATCAACCAAATCAACACAATGCGAAAGCAGATGGAGCGGAATTATCAGTCGGTGAACCGATCGACACGATGGCCGCTCGGACTGCTGGACGATGCACGGCAGCGACTCAATGACGAGCGGGAGGTTCGTGCGCAGCAGAGTCGCACAGAGTGTGAGAACCTGTCCAAGGAACTCCGCTATACACAGCAAACAGTGGCCCAGGAGCTGGCTGGCTGGCAAGACATACACGAGCGGGTGGGACGGCGCGCAATACGCGAGCTGGCACACAAGATGCTGGTGCAAGAGCGAGATCGGTTGGATACTCTAGAGAGGGCTTTACGACGGGTGCGACGACCAGTGGCGATGGAAGCGGGCGGTTCAGTATAGGACTTTCAGCTACACGGTCACATGACGCAAGAGAATACGGATTTGAAAGATATCATGTGTGAGTCATAGCAGCGGTCTGTTCCTGGTCAAAGGGGGGTAAGGCTAAGAGAAAGGAATGGATGAGGTGTTCTCGGAGGCATCCTCGGTAGTTAGACATGAAACCTGTACTTTTATCGTGTTTTTGGCCATCTGTGACGATTGGATAGATACCATACCTTTGCGATATCGAAGGCTTGTATGAGTCATAGTGTGATAGTGCAAGACTTGGGTGCATGACGGAAGCACGACGCGGTGTGAAGCCGGACAAGACGCGGTATGGCGCGATAGTACGCGGAGGGACGCGTACGAATATCGGACGCGTCGACCCGGATGTTCCGGTCGGCACAACAGGAATGTTGCGCCGGTAGCAGCTCGTGTTCGTATAATTGCATGTAATACAGCCAGTTTTTACCTGCAGTGCTTGAAACGAAACACATAAACCGGATTAGTGGAGAGTAAAACAGTCGGCCAGTAAGAAGCACGATCTGTTTTCGCGCGGGAACATATATACGATACGCGCGGTTACAGGCAGAGAGCCAATCAAATCTTGCCCCGGATATTTTAATATGGCCATTTTTCTCGGTCAACAAGGTCAACACCATGCTGCCTTGTCTGATGCCCATTGAGGCTGTGCAGGTCTTACGTCGTAGCTCTCCCGGTCTCCGATAGAAAACGGAGTATGTTGTATGATGTCTGGCCGCCTGTGGCGGCCCATAGGGCCACTCCTCACAGATCTCCCCAGACGCTCAGGCGAGCAGATATGGGGCATCGCCTTGAAATCCAGCATCGAACGACCCACTTACAGTGCTCCCAGCGCCTACGCAGATTAAGCATTCAGCTATTTGCACGCTGTACCGCCTGGCAGCCGCCGGCCTCTCAGCTACGCACGTACCCGTACTCAGAATAGATATTCCGGGGCAGAATGCGTAAGTACTGTCTCACCAGACCTGGCTGTCGTGATACCTTATCACATTCCCGCGCGCTTCTCGAAATTGGCAGGGATATGGCCTTTCTTCCGGTCCGGCTGCCTCTACGAGTACATTCTGTTTGGGGGCGGATCTGGGATCGCATCTCTGCCCCAGTGCTGCCCCAGTAAGAGACGCATTTGTCACTATTGTATCGTAATACTCGTGCCCCTACTGTCTCACTTCAGTAGGCGCTGGAGAGCGACCAAAAATAGGTTGCAAATTGTGTTGTCAGTTGCAGTCTTTTCGGCTTCACCAAAATGCCACGAAACTGTCGCCAAATACTCGCCATCGCGTCGCTTGTAATCCCGCCTTTTCCCCACGTTTGGCGACGGCTTTTGGGAATCGTTGCGTTTTGTTTCGTCCGGCCATGTGTTCGTTCGTGACTCATAGAACAGCAGCTTTGAGGTTGCTGCAGCTGGCTTGCACATGGTTCCATAATACAGCACATGCTCCTCTGAACGGCTGTTGTAAGCGAGTGGTCCTGCAGTCATTCGGCCAGTTCCAGAATTAGCTTCAAACCCCAGCAGAACCTCTTCTTGAAGCTCGGACCGGGATGGACGCCAGGTATGGAGTATAGTGCTAGCTCTTGGGGGGCAGCAGGCCAAATTCTCGTTCTGGTTGGCCAGCGCCTTATTAACCCCTGTCTCTTCGCTAGAGCTGGCACCCGCGGAAGTACGTACCCGTTGCATTTCGTATCATTCTCTTTCCGGCATCAAGAAATGGAGAGCGTATTGGTGGTCGGCCATTCAAGCGACCTCGTCGGGCTACCACTTCTTGGTGCAAGCCTCTGGCGCTACTCCTGCAGCAGCGGCTTCTTCCACTGCCGAGCGTGTACTTCGTACCTCTTCCGTCTTTGTTCTGTCTTCTCTCGCGTTTCAGATTCGCGCGGCCAGATGCGAAATGATAGAACACGCCCGACGCGGCCGCGGCCATGCTACAGCCATGGGGCCACGAGAGTGGGCAGCAGAGATGCGATGGGCCCCCTGCTTCTTCCTATCCTGTCGTTTGTCTCGTCTCCCACCCTCACGAGGATAAGTATCCGGCCTCGTCCCCTCCTGTGGTCTGCCTTTCTGTTTTCGCCAGTATCTCACACCCTCTCCGGCTTCGTTTCTTGCATCATCCTCTCTCACCCTCTCAGCCTCTCTTGTTGTTTGCTTCGAAGTGGTCCAAGGCTCTTGAACCTTTTCCACATCTTCTCGTTGCCACTTTTTGCCCTCCTGGAGCTGGCCTCCTCCACCCATCGCCACATAATCTTTAATATCATTTTGTCCCGGAAACATTCAAAAATCGCCCATCATGTCCACTCTGGCAGCGGATCTTGCTTTTGATTTCACCTTCCCTTCCGGCGAGCCGGCCACGCCACCCACAGCCTCATATTCTTATGATCCAAACCTGTTGGATGTTCCCTATCAGCAGCATCCCTTCCACGGTCTCCACGCTGGCCGTCATGGCGGCGGTCATGGGCACTCTCGCTCCACTTCACAGTGCTCAGCCTATTCGGCCTACTCCTTTGCCTCGTCCACTCCTTCCGAATCGTTCCTGAGTGTTGCTGGTAGCTTCAACACGACTCCTAGCACTCGCAATAGCACACCGGCTCGATCTCCCATCCGCACGCATGGCCCGTTGCTGCTTCCCAAAATTCGGTCTCAAGATCAGGCTCTCGGCTCGGATGATGCATATGGCAATGCGTACTCTCCGCCGAAGCGTGCAAAGACATCCCCAGCTCCCCAAGCAACTCCTCGCAGCCGGTCCGCTGCTGCCGCCAGCCGTCGCCGTCCCACTTACCCTGTGGCAACAAGGCATGTCCGCAGCTCCACAAACCCAGACCCCATCATGTTTGCATCTCGCTCGTTCTCCGAGCACAGCACTTCTCCGGGACATGCCATCTCCATGCCAGTGTCGTCGTTTGAGTCCACGCCGCCCCCGCCCACTTTATTGTGCTCGCCTGTCGACTTTCTGCTGCAACACGACGGATCTCTGGCTATTGACTCTGGACGGCGCGCTTCGTCTTGCAATCTGGATGACGGCAACCGCAACGATGACCAAGCCAAGTTTGAGTATGGCTTTGCTCCGTACCCCGGTACTGTGCCGAACGCACCTGTGTCGGACATGACTGCTGTGCCGGTTGACTCCACCGATGATTCCTTTTTCTACCAGTACCACAGGTATGGGTCTCGCGCTCTTTCGCCATTTTCTGTGGAATCCGTATCAGTTGAAGCCACACCTGAGCCAATGCTTCCCCCAGCCGTTGCCGCTGCTGCACCGGCGACGGGTCCCAGCTCCAGGCTCCTCAACTACCTCACTGCTCCGAATCCGGCTCCGGCTCTTGTCCGCAACATTTCCTTTCCTTTGCGCGACCCCAACACAAAGCACTTTTGGTGGGACATCCGCCAGGTGCGGTCGTGGTCAGCGTTTTCCGCCACTGGGCTTCTGTCCCTTCCAGGAGCTGCAGCCGTGCTTTCATGCCCTGTGCCTGTGTCCCTTCTGCCCCCTCAGCAGTCAGCCACTTGCCAGCACCCAGAGACCGAGACAGAGCTGCAGTCGATCTGCGCAGGCCACTACCTGCCACGCGTAAACTTTTCCCTCTCACTGTCGTCGCCGCGGCCCATTCAATTGGCCATGGCAAGCGACACCTTCGTCGGTCGAACAGCTGGCGATGCCTCTTCGGCCACCGCACTGTTTGGCGGCAAGCCAACTGCTCGCGTTGTTGGCCTCGTTAAGAGCTACGACCGCTTCAATACGGGCATGCGTGTCGAGGGCAATGTGAAGAAGGTGGAGTACCTGCGTGGGCTAGCACACTTGCACCACCTGATGCGAGAACACAGCTGTCGGTACGGGTTTATTCTGACTGAAATTGAGCTGGTGGTTGTCCGCAACGGAACGGAAACGACGCCTCTGTTTGGCCAAGTCGAAGTTGCTAGTGTGACGTTGGCCACGACTGTCGAGGGCCCGGAAATTGTGTCCACGCCGCTGACGGCCTGCATGGCTCTGTGGGGCCTGTGCATGCTGGCAAGTGATGAAATGGCAGCAGCTGCTGCTGCCAATGGTCGGTCCGATACAGATGGGGGGAGTTTGTTGTGCTCACACCACACTCATATCGGGGCGCCTGCTGAGGGTACTCGCCGCAAAGCTGCCCCTCGCGATTCTTGGATGCCACCCCCTCAGCTTGCTGAGAAGCGAACTGCAAAGAGAGCACGTGGGTGGGTGATGCCGGAGGATGCAGTGGGTCGGAAAGAGATGGGTCGGCGTGGAGTGCGGTATGGTGGTCCGTAATAGGAGGAAGTTACCCTGGAAAAACCCTGTATTAGCTGGTTCTAAGCTTGGTTTGGCATATTAATGATGTTCTCGTCGATGAGGCGGGCTCGTACTTGTTGATGGCAGATGGGCGATGTTACATGACGAGGAATGATATACGAGAGGACGAGCAGTATTGGGATTAATTAAATGAATATAACCACATGTGTCTTGTCATGCTCCTGCCGATTAATGCATGTGTTCGTTTCTTCCATAGCCAATCCCGGAAGGTATGGCTGAAGCAATATTAAGTAAGCAATATTAAATATTCACTAATACGGGGTACAAACATGTCATAAGCATGATACTATGGTTGGCCATTCTAGCAGTCTCATACCTTAATTCGCTGCTGCCTAGCAGCTGTACGCAAAAACACAATAAAAACACAATAAAATGAAGTAAATGACAATCAACACGAGGAACAAAGTCTTTGACGTTTGCCAAAAAAAAAAAAAAAGAACCCGAGTTGGAGAACTTCAGATGGTATCAACCGTCGACCCAAACGCCAAACAAGAACCATAGAGCAATAAAACAGCAACGACAAGATAATGCAGCCAGGAAAGTCAAATCCGGTCATGCCTGCAGACGCTCGGACGGTGGCAGTGCTCGTCCTTCACAATCTCGCATAGGCCCAGCTCTGCCTTTGCCTTTCCCCATTCCGCCACTTCCACTACCTGTTCGCTCATCCTCACTATCCCAATTGTGCTGCAATCTCTCACTGGCGCTGGCACCTTCAATGGAATCTGCCCCAATCAGGTGCACTTGTGGCGAACACGCCCGCAGCATGCCTGTTCGTTCATCGTGTATATCGTCTTCGTCGTCGGTTAATAGCAGCTCGCCATCGGCTGTGTCGTACTCTGGTGGTTCGATCCATTCACGCGGGACCACGCAGGGTAAGGCAACGCCAATACTCGCAGCACGATTTAGCCAAGGAGGGCCGGGACGGCCGGTCAATTTGCGGCACAGATAGGCAGCGAAGTGGTTGCAGTTCTTTGTAAGAAGGTTGTAAGAAGGGCCGAGAAACTCTGCCGAGGTGGTGCGGATGATGGCTTCGATTTCATCGGGAGTAGCTAGAGTAAAGCCGTGCAGAATCTCGCAGCGGAATGTGCCACCCGGAGGTTCCGACCGAGGCTTAGTCCAGTAGACACCGGTGACTCCATGACGGTCATGCCCACCATAAGCATATTCTCTTCCATTGATGACAACACCCGAATGTAAGAGAGATGTGCCGACGAACCATAGGAAGGAAGAGAGGCGACCGGGCTGCGAAAAACTGTCAGAATGCGACTGTTGCAATCGGATCGAGAACGAGGCGATGCTGAAGCTTACCGCTAAAAGATCATATACATTGATAATGACCTCTGTCTTCTGAAGTGACAGTGTCGGCCGGTGTCTGGCCCGATTGGACTTCTTGTGTACCTTCGGCGCCATGGTTGAAATGTGTGGAGGAGGCTGCCGGAAGACGAGGGAAATGGGGGAAGCTGGACGAGATAAATATGGAGTAGGGATAGATTAGTGGCGAGGCAGGCCGAGGGAAGGCCGAGTGAGATACGTGGCGAGTCCTCGAGAAGCCGCACAACGAAATAACAGCAGATGAAAGGAGAGGCAGCATGTATTCCGTAGAGTCGGCAGGCGATCAACAGAAGAGAGAAAAGTGCCAGCGTTGTGGGGAAATAAATGCAATGCAAGGCTATATTCCTGTCAAGTGCTAAATGCGGATAAATAGTCTCACATCTGTAACGTACAGCCGCAAACGTAACCGATACAATCGAGGTGCATGTATCTTACAAAGGACGTATGTTACTAGAGTTCTTACAGACAGGTTGAGCTGCAGGCTAAATATGGAGTACTCGGCTAACAATAGCTTGCGGGTCGGATTAACATTAATGCATATAGCGCCCCGCCATGCACGGGCCCCTCTTAAATGAAAGATCAGATCAAATTTTCGCATAGCACCAACGAGAACGATAGCATTGTGGGAAGAGAACTGCTCCGGAGGCATATAGTCCAAAGCTCAAACGCTATCGCTGAGCAAACGGACATACCATCCGAAGGAGGTTTATTCAAGTCCAGTCCCTGCTACTGAAGTGTGCGGAGGCTGGAGGCGGCCGGAAAACGTCAAGACGTCTGTCCCTCACCTCCCAGGAAGAACATCTTCCTTGTTCTGCTCTCTTACACGCCTTGTTCTACTCGATAGATCGGCCGGCTCTTATACAAGGGCGTCGACTCATTTAGTTCATCACAGATTCATATTCGTCCGTCATATTAGTCGCAAGACTAAAGGGAAAATGCCTCCAAAAGAAGTCGTTGAGGAGGTCCTGCTTGGCCGGCCGGGGAACAGTCTGAAGAGCGGTATTGTATGAGATCATCTGATCTTTGATCATACTCATACAATTATGCTAATGTTCAGTAGGTCGGCCTTGCCAACGTCGGAAAATCTACGCTCTTCCAAGCCATTACCAAGTCCGACCTCGGAAACCCTGCTGTTCGTGGTACCCCTATGGCGCTTATCGTCAGAATGAAGCTAATTTACTTGCCAGAACTTCCCATACGCCACAATCGACCCGGAAGAGGCAAGAGTTATTGTACCAGATGATAGATTCGACTGGCTATGCGAAAAGTACCAGCCCAAGTCTCGGGTGCCAGCCAACCTCACGGTATATGACATTGCTGGTCTGACTCGTGGTGCATCTACCGGTGCAGGTCTCGGTAACGCATTCTTGTCACACATTCGTGCTGTCGATGCTATTTTCCAGGTAGTCCGGTGTTTCGATGACGCTGAAATCATCCACGTGGAGGGCGACGTCAACCCAGTCCGTGATCTTGAGATTATCCGAGAGGAGCTACAACTCAAGGACATAGAATTTGTTGAGAAAGCGCTCGAGAACCAGAAGAAAAAGACGCGGCAAGGCGGCCAGAGTCTGGAACAGAAGAAAGCTCGCGAGGAAGAGGCAACCATTGAGAAAATTCTTGCATGGCTGAAAGCCGGAAACGACGTCCGGAAAGGCAAATGGACTCCAAAGGAGGTAAGCTTTTACAAGATTCCCATTCTCTTTCATGTCTATCCTCTTCTCTCTTTTTTTGTCTTTGCACCCCTTGCCGGCATCTACGTGATGATAAAAGGCCATAGTGCCTGATCTTTTAAACCCAGCTCGTCGAGTGCTCTCCATGAATTTCGTGGAGAGCACTATGAGATAAGAACTTATCTGATTTATTACTGCTCGCATGCTCCATTGCCTTTGCAACCCTTCTTATTTTACGTCTTCGTCGAAAGGCTTGAGGTTACAGAATACTAATAAAATTGCACAGGTCGAAGTGATCAACCCTTTAACTTTGCTGACAGCCAAGTCTGTTGTTTTCCTCATTAACCTGTCTGAGAAAGACTTTATTCGTGGCAAGAACAAGCACTTGGCTAAAACTGCTGAGTGGTTGAAGAAGAACGCCCAAGGCGATCCGGTCATTCCACTATCCGTTTCTTTTGAGGAACGTCTCACACATCTGGAAACCGAGAAAGAGGCTCTCGAGGAGTGCCAACGGCTGGGCGCGAAGTCTAGGCTGCCAGATATTATCGTGAAGATGCGTGAGGTACTCAGACTCGGCAGCTTCTTTACTTCCGGTGCCGATGAGGTTCGCCAGTGGACGATTCGGAAGGGCACCAAAGCACCCCAGGCCGCCGGAGTCATCCACACGGATTTTGAGAAGACTTTCATTCAGGCAATTGTCTACAATTTCCGGGACCTTAAGGAGCTAGGCGACGAGGCTGAGGTGAAGGCCAAGGGTAAGATGCTGACGAAGGGGAAAACTTATGTCGTCGAGGACGGCGACATTCTTCTCATCAAGGCAGGTGCTGCGAAGGGCTAAATAGCAATTGTTTGCTAGAGGCTCGAGAAAATTCGATAATGCCTTTCGTGGTGTTCCTCTTTTCTTGAGCCGCCGCCCAACCCATGTTTCGATATCAGAGCATGCAAACTGGTTCTAGTACCAAATGGCTCGAATAGAGTAGTTATAGAACCGAAACAAATGAAACAAAACAAGTAAAATTTCAATACAGTCATTGAATCATCTATACGCTGCCATTACAATTCGTCCAGTTTGACTTCTTCTCTAGCTTCGACTAGGTACACAATTCCAGAACTGGCTAGTTGCCTGATCAGTCAAACAAATGTGCTTCTTTTAATACGGTAAGATTGGATACCTTTGGAAGTGAGCTACTACCGGAGCGAATCATTTGAAAGGAAAGCGGAGGATATGGCAAGCACAGGACAATAACGACACAAATTGCTTGAGTGACACGGGTTCTTGCCGATTCGGTCACCCGTTTGCTCCTGCCTTCAGGTCGGCAGACGTCCGCTGTCGGGCATGATTGCACTCCTGCCGTGTCTGGCGTTTGCAATTTCACCCAATAGGCCGAGGCCCAAGGCATGGCAACTTCCTTCTTCCTTCTTCCTCTTCCTCTTCTCACTATCAAACATTTCCATTCTCTAATTCTGTGAAGCCTCATTTTGCTGCCATTCCCCTTTTCAGCAGCATCTTATAATATCCGGCTGTCCTGTGCCTGCTTGTAAGGCGCGGAATAGACGGTAGGTAGGATAACCTGAGCTCAAGTGGGAAGCGATATTAATTACAATTTAGCTCACAGCCAGCTTGAAAAGGGGACCATACAGAAACGACGTCTCCTCCACCCCCGCAAATTTTAGGTTGGTTTTCTCCGGGCCCCGAGTCTTCCGCACCACCGCTCCTGACAAACCCCAGGAAAGCGGTTCAATCCTTCTCCAAGCCTCCAGCACCACCCCCGTTCACCGAGGGTTACCTTTTGTGCCAACCACGAAGCGCAGCCTGGCTGAGCGGCCATTCCCCGTGCTAGATGCCAGAAAAAGGCTTCACTGTCGCGACCTACGCGGCCGGGGCCTCTCTGGCCACCATTGCCCTTGTCTACGTCTTTGCGCCCACCTATCTCCTCGACAGCAATCCGTCCGGCTCCAGCAACCCACTCTCGTCGCTTACGAGCCGCAAAAATGGCGTTGTCGGTCTCTACAATGCCGCCAATGACTGTTTTATCAACTCGGTTCTGCAGGCCCTGGCTGGCCTCGGTGATCTGCGAATATACCTCATCCGCGAAACCCACCGACGCAAGATAGACGACCTTGGAGTGTACGCCGAAGCAGTCCCCGAAGATGTCGCTGTTCCCTCGGCGGATGGTACGAGCGTGCCTCGCCGATCCATACCGGTCTGGAAGATCGAGGGCCTGCAGGCTGGCCTGGTCACCAAAGGCTTGAAGAACATGCTCGACCAGCTCAACGAGCGGCCAATTGTTAAGAAGACGATCTCGGCCATGCCATTTGTCCGTGTGCTTGAGGTGGCTTTTCGTCAGCGAATCAGCCGACAGCAGCAGGACGCTCAGGAATTCTTACAAATCGTGGCCGAACGTCTGTGTGACGAATACCATGCGGGCCAGCGAGCAAGACGATATGCACGACAAAGGACCATAATGGAGGCCGCAGCTGCAGGTTCAACACGGGCAACAGATGCGGCAGTTGCGGCAGCGACGGCGCGGCTGGATACGAGTGTCGTTGGAGAGAAACTGGCTAGTATCGCTGCTGCAACTAGTGACGGGGCAGAACGACACCATGGATCACAAGGACAGAAGCTGGAACAGCCAGAGGCCACAGCCCTAAGCAGCTCCAGGGCTGTCAGCGGACTGGTTATTGAAGATGACGAAGACGAAGACGGGTTTCCGATGGAGGGCAAAATCGAGTCTCAGATCGAGTGTCTCACCTGCGGCTTCAAGCCACGGCCATCAGAGCAGGCGTTCTGCACGCTGACGCTCAACGTTCCACAAGTCTCGTCGACATCCCTGGGCGCTTGCTTTGATACAATGCTGAAGACGGAGTACATTGACGACTTCAAGTGCGAGAAGTGCCGGCTGCTGCATGCCAAGCAAATGTTTGAGAGTGAGCTGGCCAAATCCGTATCCGAGCCGTTCCGGAAGCAGACCAGACGCGCCATAGGTCAGCTGCAGGCGGCCATCAATACAGATCCTGAAAACCCGCCAGCAGACGTTACGCTCCCCGACGTGCGGTACGCACCCAAGCGGCGCATTGCACGACACTTCCGTGTGGTCAGCTTCCCCAAGGTGCTAGCCATTCACTTGTCGCGGTCCATCTATGATGTCACGTCGCAGAAGAACTCGGCAAAGGTGGCCTTCCCCGAGCGACTGCCACTTGGCGGCCTGCTCCAAAGACGGATGTACAAGCTTCTTGGGCTCGTCACGCACAAAGGCAGCCATCACAGCGGCCACTACGAATCGTTCCGGCGGCAGACCGTCGCTGCACCCTACTCGAACCCCAACACGTTCGCCGTGTCGACGGCGTATTCGCCGTCACCGAGCCCGGCCGCAACGACACCGAGACTGGGGTCTTCCGAGGTGACGCTGAACAAGGAAGCCACGACAAACAGCAGTCCTGTGTCTTCGGTGGCGGATCTACCCCGGCCATCCAGTTTGCGGGGGCGATCTGCTTCCTTTATGCCGCCGATTGCACCCACATCAGCGCCTCGCGACCTGTTGCAGGAAGAAAGGGACAGCAGCTATGCGGCAGACGCCGTGGCCGAAACGTCTAGCCTGCGATCGATCACGCGGTCCACGCTGTCGCGACTCACGTCTTCAACCCGCAGTGGCAGCCGTAATGGCAGCCGGCCGAATAGCATCAGTCAGATCTCCGCGCTACAGCCAGGGAGCCATGGACACGATAGCACAGTAAACGCCACGGCGGTTGGAAAGAAGGCGCCTAGCAAGGCCGATGATGCTGCACATGTGCGGCGTAAGAAGCGGTCCAGTCATGAACGGTGGTGGCGCATCAGCGACGAGAGAGTGCGGGAGGCGAGCACGCGCGAGGTGCTCGGCATGCAGAGAGAAGTGTATTTGCTGTTCTACGAGCTGGAGCGTGACCCGGATGGTTCGATGTGAACGTTTCTAGATGTGGTCTAGGGAGAAGAGCCTTTTGTTCTTTGGGGTCCTTAACCTAGAGCTGTCTGCGATTTGTCTTGATTCGTCGCCTTACGTGTGAGAAAAATCATATCCGGGTGAGTTTCATTTTCTCATATTCTTCCGTTCTTTCTTTTCTTGTTTATGCATCATGTTTCTCCCAAGTTAGATGGATCTCTACCCTGTCCCCATTCCTACCTCCTCTCCCTCTTTACTATCTGCTATCTTATATTGTGCGTCAATGACAGGGTTGGTTGGAAAAGGGTAGAATTAGCCCACGCATGTTTAGGGTTCTCAAGAATTTAAAAACCACGGCGGGAACGATGCAAAAAGGTCCAGTGTCAGCCTTGTAAACGGCGTTATGAAGAAGCAGAAGAGTTCTATGAAACTAGAAAAATAACGAAAGACGCTTTTGTAATTCTTCCTCTCGCGGCTTGTCTAGTAGACAGCAAGCCGGCCTAAAATAATATTAAAACTGATTAAAAGTACTTCGTAGACGAGATTCTGCGGTATATTTCGTGACCTACGGTCTCCTACCCACAATTAATGAGCCTCATTTAGATCCTACCTGGCCTCCGGTTCTCTATTCAAGACAAGACACAGATGCGAGACGCAGAC
This sequence comes from Grosmannia huntii, assembly GCA_019925595.1. Lineage (NCBI taxonomy): Eukaryota > Fungi > Ascomycota > Sordariomycetes > Ophiostomatales > Ophiostomataceae > Grosmannia > Grosmannia huntii. Next base: position 110,146 of record JADHKJ010000034.1, read on the forward strand.
GCGCGCCGTCGTTAGAGAACGAGGCCGAAATGAATAAAAATAATAAAAAAGCACAGGAGAGCTGCCGGTCAGGCGGGAAGCAGCAGCCCCCTTTTTTTTTCTCATTTTCTTTTCTTTTTGCCGGACAAGGCGCCAGAGGTCCACCAACCGAGCAGACTACTGGCCTAGCAGACGCTTAGCCAGCTCGGCAGCCTCGGCCTCGGACGGGAGGCCCTTTTGGCGAACAGCAGCAGCTTTTGCGGTGTCGAAGCGCCAGAGGCCACCAGTCTTGTCGCTGTCGCCATTAGTGGACAGACCGGCAGGGCCACCGAGAGCAGCCAGTGCAGGATCGGCGGCACTACGGCCAGCAGCTGCGTCGGTAAAGTAGCGGCGAGTCCAGTCGCGGCCCTCGACCTTTTCACGCGTGCGCTCCTCGCGCTGGGCTGTCTCGATCTTGCCCTTCTCGAAGCCGACGGCGTCTAGGTCGCCCTTGGCGATGCCGGCGGCAACACGGGCCCAGGCGCGCCGACTCTCGAGCGGGTGTTGGGCCTCGACGGGCTCGACGATCAGCGGGGTGGTCGGTTTGGACTCGGGGGTGTAGCTGATAAAAAGGTCCTGGCTCTTGGCGGGGCCCTTGAAGATGTCAAAGGCCTTGGTCCACTGGCCGGAGACGTGGTACAGCACGTCGCGCTCGTTGCCGGTGCGGTAGAGCACGGCAGTGACGCTATTCTTCTTGCCGCTGATCCAGCCGCGGCCGGAGTAGTCGATGCGTGCGGTGTAGCCGGTGGACGAGACAATGTAGGTGGAGCCCTCCAGCTCGAGAAAGGGGGCGCCGATAAACAGGCCCTCGACGTGGATGGACGGCAGCGTGATGACGTAGGTGTCGGCAGCCTTGGCCTTCTCCGCGGTGCCGTTGCCGTTGCCGTTGGCGTTGGCGTTGCCGTTGCTAGCTGATGGTGCGGGTGTTTTTGAGGCTGATGTTGGTACGGGAACGGTCAGGACGGCGTGGCCGATCTGCTTGATGTTGATGGAGCGGCTGAAGGAGGCCTTCTGGGCATTGTAGCCCTCCAGGTGGACGCCGGTAGGCAGGTTGGTGATGCTGTAGGCAGTGGCTGGCGGGTGGTGGCTGACCTGCTCGCTGATAAGCTCGGTGGTGCCAGACTCGTCGTCTTCCCAGCGGCCGAGGAAGAGCTCGCCCAGAAAGGGGTTGAGCGGCTTCTTCTCGTTGCCGTACTGCTCGCTGCGGCTGGCATACTGCTGCTTAAGCGTAGTCAAGAACCACTTGAGCACCAGGACGGCACGCTTCTCCGGATCGGGCTCGCTGGCTGGAGCAGCAAAGATGGCCGGATGCTCGGCCCAGTAGGAGCTGAACTCGGTCAAGCTCTTGGCCGAGAGGATGAAGGGCGGAGCTGTCAGACTGGAGAGGTCGCCATTGAACGACGCAATCGACTGCAGGCGGGTCAGCGTCAGGATAGAGGGGCAGCTCAGGCAATTGAGGCATATACGGGCAGCATAGAGGGGCCTTGAAGCCCGAAGGGGCCCCAAGGAGGCCTGAAGGACCGAATGCGGGAACTACCTTGAGAAATGCGGTCCAGCTGCTGCTGTTTGCCTGTGTTGAGCCGGCAGACTCCCTAGCGGAGGTGGTGGAATCCATAGAGGCGTGCGAACGATGGCGAAAGGGGAATTTGGGTAGATGGAGAGGTGAAGACTTTGCCTTCTGTTGGGGGGACGAATGCATTGCTTTTGGGGGAGGACAGAGAGGCCCTTCTAGGCAGCTTTTTTTTAATTATGGGTCACGCGCCGGCGTCGAGATGGTTTGGCCGGCAGGGGCTGAGTGGGCCGCTGATCGCTGGCTGGGGAAAGGTCGATGGAGCTTGTGGTTGCGTGGAGCTGGGAAATTGGTTCGATGGTCGAGCTGATCGGCAGAAGAATTAGGGGCACGACAGGAAAAAGAAACGAGAGCAGGGTGGGCAGCAGGAGAGGATATAGGACGGGACATACGGTGCAGCAGCTCCAGAGGGATTTAAGACGGACGACCCAACAAATTGGGAGGCCAGGGGCCGGCAGAATCGGAGGAGAGTCGGCGCACGACAGTGAGGTCTTAGTGTTTTAGTGGGATATCGAACTTATCCTAGTTTAGGCGACAGAGAATGCATGGAAGCAAGAGCAGAATGACTACGTCATCCCTGTGTGTGGGGCTGTATAGCTGTGCAAGAGCTGTGCACGGCGCCTGCCTCGCGTATCAGCAAATTACCCAATCCGGCAGGCACGGTCGTGTGCTCTTGCGAGTACGGAGCAAAGTGTCTGGGTTCTTTCTTCCATTAGTCACGGCAAATTATCAATATTAAGATACAACAAGGATGGTTTAGGCAACAACCTGTGTGATTTTCTGCTTCATTTCTTCTTTTATTGCCTGTATGCTTCATCGATCCTGTGCGTCCGACCGGACGAGCGCATAATAGCCCGAGTCTGTTGCGGCCCAGGCCACGCCGCTACGCTGGCTGCAACGGTCGACGAGCGTCTGCAGGCGGGCAGCCGGCACGCCTGAGAAGGTTGTGGACGGAACGGGCGTGCGTCCGCCTTTGTCTCGGGGGTCTTCGCCGATGACGAACCACGGGCTGGTCGTGCAGGTCAGCGCCTGTCCTTCCCAGGTCCAGGCGAGACAGGTGCCGTCGACGTTGACAGGGTTGGTGTGAGGGGGAGTTTGTTCCCGGTTCTGCTGGGGTGGTGAATGCTCGCCCTGCCGGTCGTTGTCTTCGAGGCCTCTCTCGCAGATGGCGCGACACAGCTCAGCCGACGACACGTTGGCAATAGTGGTGGACTTGAGGTTGGCAGCAGACGAATCATCGCCCGGGTGGCCGACAAAGTCCTGTCCGCCACGCATGGGTTGGCGACGAAGAGCGGCGACGGTGGGCCGGCCATACAGCGGCCAGAGGTCTCCCCAAGCAAAGGGGTTGTTGTTGTTGTTGTTGCTGCTGTTGTTGTTGTTGCTGTTGCCGCCGGCGTTGACGTGGTCAAAGTGGCGGCCGGTGTCGATCATGCGAGCAGGCTCGGTCAGGCCATGCAGCGAAATCAACGGCAGACAGAAACGATCGGCACTGATGCGAGTGGCATGGGGGCGGGCGCCGTTGAAGAGGTGGGTGAAGCGTTCGTCCAGATAGATGCCGACACGCATCAGAGTGCCGGCCAGCAGGCGGTCGCCCCAGGTTTCCGTCAACGACTCGACATACGACCGGTGCACGGCAGCACGATCATCCACCAGCAGGGCGACGGCGGCACGCGACAGCACGACGGCCGAGCCGCCGTGGGCAAAGCGCAGACGGAAGTCGCCGACGGCGTTGCCAATGTACAGCGGCATCGCCGGGTCGAGGCGGGCCAGCAAGCCGTGCAGCGACGGAGGTACGACAAACGTGTCGTCGTCGATCATTAGATACCAGTCCTTATTGGGCATGACGTCAAAGGCGAACTCTAGGCCGGGGATGAACTGCCATGTTAGGCTATGAAAGGATCAAGGACTCGGTTCGGCCTACCTTCATGGTGTCCAGCTCCCAGCCGTAGTCTCGGCTGATGCTCATGGCCTCGGCATCGTTGCTACGGTGGATCGCTGCTGACAAGCTGCGGTACTTGATGGCACGTGGACTGCGGATGCGCGGACCAACGGCGCGGCTCTCGAGCACGGCGGCAATGACGTTGTGGACGGCGACCGTGGCCGTGTCCGTGCTGTTTGTGATCTTGTTGATGGTCTTGCTCTTGTCGTCGGTGAGGTTGTAGCGGATCTGTCCAGTGAAGTCACCAATAACAACAACGTTGGCCGCATCCTCGGCGTGAGGTCGCAGGCCCAGAGCGTTGATCTGGGCGGGCACACGATGGCGGGTGCCGTAGCCACTCTTGATGATGACGCCGATGTTGTCGTACGGGCGCACACGATACTGCGAATTTGGCTGTGCGGGTACTGCTACTACTGGAGGGTTGTCCGTCGTGGTTGCAGCAGCATCGGAGAGCATCCACATATCAGGCGACCACGGTGGACTTGCAAGACTGTTGAGAGCACGCATGACGTTGAAGCGAACCGACTGGCGGAGAACGCTATCGTATGGCAGCATTAGACAGACCGTGGCGGCGAGCCAAAAGCAGAGGAAAACGACGAGATGCCATGACCGCCAGCGGCCATAGGTCAGAGAAAGGAGCTGTCGCATGGCATAAAGCTGGGGAAAAGGAGTGAGGGCGAATGAGAGAATTCGGATCGGAACAGGAACGAAAGAGATGCGAGAGCAAGAGCAGGAGCAGGGGCGGGAGCAGGAGCAGGATGAGGGATCACGGTCCCTCCTTTCAACCGGACATGACTGCTTTTAACAAGTTGTGGCGGCTCGTGTTAAATTCCCAAATCGACTCCCTTTGGCTATCTTTGAAATGCCCCACAGTGTTCAGGAGGAAGCGGACCCTGAGGCCATGAGAGGATGAGCCGACAGGAGAAAGAGGGCGGGCATCTGGACATTGGGGGCGGGACGTCTTCTGCCTGAGGTGCTGGGGGGGTCAGGGAGGTCCGAGGGCTATTAATACTACGAATGTCGGACCTGGAGACTGGCGAGACGAGAGCGGGACAACGGCTGCGTGAGGTCGGCCGAGAAAAGCACAGCAGAAGACCGGCTCACCCTGGGCAGAAGAGGGACGCGAATGGTGTTGCGCGCGGACGCGCAAGCAGTCGATTAATCTGCTGCTTGATGGGGCAAGGCGTGCCACAGTGGTGGAAGCTGACCAGGTCGATTGCGGATTAGCGGGCGGGAGACTCCATGACAGGGGCTGCCAAAAGCGAGCAGGACAGGGTTCCCGCGCAGAGAAAGACCGAGGAACAGAGACCGAAGAACAGACGCGCAACGGCATACGTCGGACAACGACAAGTGCTGTGTGGATCTATTGGGTCTTGGAGATCTATTATTATATGCAACCGGGAGCAGACACTTTTTCCCTTTTCTCCTTTTTTTCTTTCTTTTCTTTCTTTTCTTTTTTCTATGCTTCTTCTCTTCAATAGCGGCTGCGTTTGCGAATGGCCGGCCCATAGCGGAAGAAGAGCCAGGGCACGGGCAAAAGGGCGACAGAGATGAAGCCGAGCAGGCTGCTGGCCCAGCCGATGCCAAGACGACCATACATCTGCAGGGTGAAGAGGGGGAAAGCAGCAGCGAGGGAATAGCGGGCGAGCGAGTTTGCGCTGCCAGCACTGGCGACGATGGAGCCGCTGTAGGTGTCGCCGAGGTACTGCATGAGGCTGATGAAGATGCAAATGTTACCCCAGGCAAAAGGCACGATGGCGACGACGGGGGCAGCCCAGTGGGCATGGCGATCGGCAGACCAGGCAAACCAGAAGAGGCCAACGGGCATGCCAAGACTGCCGAGCATGGCGGCATAGAGGCGGTGCTCAGGAGGGACCTGATGGGGAGGAAAGCGGGGGACGAGGCGGCGACGGTAGATGAAGAGGTCACAGGCGATGATGGTGACGAGGCCGAGAAGACAGCCGACGACGATGGAGAGAAAGACGAGGCCAGAGGACTCGCGGCTGAAACCATAAAAGGACTCAAACACATAGGGAACGGCGGCGAAGAAGGTGAAGAGGGTGGCGAACTCGCAAGCAACATAGAGACAGGAGAGGCCAACGATGGGTTCGGTGAAGATCATGGAGATGGGACGAAGGAGGCCGACGGAGAGGAAGAGATGCAATTGGGCAGTAAAGGAAGCAGGCGGCGGATCGGCAGCGTGGGTGGGAGCGAGGCCGAGCTGGCGAAGACGGCGACGACGCAGGATGGGATGGTAGGTCTCTCGGGCGAAGAGGGCGATGAGGATGAGGGAGAAGGCAGCGAAGAAGACGAGGGTCCATTGGGTCCATCGCCAGCCTTTCCTCATAGCGAAAGCACCCAAGACGGGGCTGTTGGTCAGAGAGGGAGCATTGGAACAAGCGAAAACGAGAGCGAGGAGAGAAAGAACAAAACGAGCGAAGCGAGGACAAAAAGAAAGGACAAAGTGAGGAGAAGAAGCGACAAATCGAGCGAAGCGAGGAAAACAAAAAAAAGGCTTACCCCATGCCAGGACCCAAGAAGGGCGTGACGATGAAGAGGGCAGACGGCAGGCCGCGCTCGACGGGCCGGAAGGTCTCGGTGAGGATGCCAGAGGCGATGGCGAGGCTAGGGCCAAGGACGAAGCCGGCGAGGAAGCGCAGGATGCAGAGGCCAGCGAGCGAGCTGGTGGGACAGAGAGCAGCGCCGACGGTGAAGAGCAGGCCGAGGGGGGTACCGACAGCGAGCACGGGGCGACGGCCAACGGTTTCGGACAGCGGACCACCGACGACGGGACCGAGGGCCAGGGCGAGGACGTAAAAGGAAAAGGGCAGCAGGGCGACGGTGGTGCTGTGGAGGCCAAAGTCGGCGCGGATGGCAAAGGTGGCGGGGCTGATGATGGAGGTGCCAACGGACGTCAGGAAGCCGATGGCGGCGATGACGGCGACTTGGGCCCACTTGCGGCGACCGGGCCAGTTGTACGGGTTGGCGGCGTCGACCGTCCAGTCAAAGGTCGGCGAGAGGGTGTTGTTGGGAGCAGCATTGCGCGAAGCCGTCTTCTCTATGTCGTCTGGCTGGTAGCTCTCGCTCGGCGGATCGGCGTCGAGATCGTCCTTGTCGACGTCCCGGTCATAGGCAGCCGGTAGGCTGGCCTCGAGGGCGGCCATGGGCTGGATGGATGTGTTGGCAGGTGTTGAACCAAGGATCCTATGGATGCAGCAACTGTTGGATCTGTTGATGCACACAGCTAACCGAATGGCAACAAAACTGGGCAACAGCAACTACGACTGACAGCAACTGCCCGGCTACAGCTCTTATACCAACAGGTCCCCGAGGCTAAGCAGCCGCGCCTTGATTACAAGTACTCCGTACGGAACTCTTGATTATTATCTTGATTAGTGAACAACGGCCTCGGCGCTGTTGATTACAAAGACAAGTGGGGCATCTGATTTTCCCCTCATCCAAAGGAATGGATGGCATGAGCTACTCGACGACAACGCCGACCTCGCGCTCCCACCAGGCGTCCCAGTCGACAACAGTGCGGCTGCGACGGGCGGTCTCGGCGCAGAAGACGAGGGCGTGGCTGCGGAGGACCTCGTCGAGTGTGCAGCCGATGAGTTCGCGCTGGGCGCGGTCGATGGACCAACCGTCATTCTTGACGCGGTCGACGGCGTGAATGAATGCGCGCGTGAGTCCGGTGTCGCCGCCGCCGTGGCCCTCGTGTTCGGTCTCGGCGGGGGGCCGGTGGACGGTGGTGGTACCGGTGCGAAAGTCATGAACGGTGATGGCGGTCTGGTCGGCGTAGATCTCGCCGTGCTCGCCGTAGAGATGGGTGTAGCGCTCGCAGATCTTGGTCGTGTGGGCGACCATGTGGAAGGTGGCCGTCTTGGCGGTGTGGTCGGCGACAGGGCCGTCGTCCCACGTCACGACGACGACCTGCTCGTCGCAGACGTCATTGTCAGCCTCAAAGACACAACGGCCGAACCAGTTGCGCGCAGCGACGACGTGGTCAGGCGTGCGGTCGCGGTCATAATCGTCGGCCAGACGGTCGAGGAGTGCGTCACGTGCGGCTGCGTCGCCCTGTCGCATCGCCACGTCCTCAATGTCGGGCACCACGATGCTGACGGGCCAACCGCGGTTGCCGGTCGCGAGTCCGCGCAGCTGGCCATCCACGTAGATGCGTCGCGCCGAGTACTGACAGTTGGGCTCGGCCGCACACGAGAGACAGTTGGTGGCCGTGCCGGCAGCAGCTGGTTTGCGGCGGTGGCGGAACATTTGCAACGCGCCCGACGACGAGACGGTGGCCGGTAGGTGGCTTTCCGCCGCCTCATCGTTTATTGTCGGTGAACAGAGCAGCCACAACAGCACGTCCAGGTCGTGGCAGCTCTTGGTCAGCAGGCTCGGCGCCGTCGTGTCCTCGCGTCGCCAGTTGCCACGCACATAGCTGTGCGTAAAATGCCACCAGCCGACCGGCTCCGTATGCACGACGCTGAGCACCGACCCAATCACCTGCTCCTCCCGCACCAGCCGCCGCAGCAGCCGGTTGTGCGGACTGTAGCGCAGCACGTGTCCAATGGCAAACAGCCGCCGTGTCGCCATCCCGTTCAGCGCCCGGTACATGGCCACGCAGTCGGCCAGCGTCGTCGCCATCGGCTTCTCGCACATGACGTGCAGTCCGCCCAACGCGGCCAGCGCCTCGACCACCGCGCGGTGTTGCTCGTCGAGGACGCAGACAAAGACAGCATCGATTCCTTTTTGGTCCTCGCCTTCGGCTCGTGGGTCGATGGGGTTCTCGTCTTTTTGGTTTTCTTCCCGCCTCTTCCTCTCGTAGGCTACAAACTCCTGCCATCCCTCAAACGACTGCCCCTCGCCCGGCGGCCCGTCCCCCCAGATGTGTCGTCGCCCCAGCTGCCCACGCTTGTACGCATCGGGCTCCGCCACCGCCACCACCACCCCGTTCGTCGACTTGGCCGTCGCCTCCGCATACGTCTGTCCGCGCGAGCCCGCCCCGATGATCAGGATGCGCGGCGCACTGGCCGAACGCGGCCGTGACTCGCCGTCGGACATGGTAAGAGTGCGTGTTTCGAGGGAGACCGTCCAAGCTTGAAAGGGGAGCGAAATGACCCCAACGTATCGTATGGTATGTGATTACAGAGATAACACCGTATGGAGTCCTCCGTATCCAATCGCCGTATTCGAATAGATCAGCCCAACTCGGCAGTCGCAGTGGGGCCGACCCTCCTTCCTGTAAACGGCAGCACCCGTTTAGGAAAGGACGACGTTCTATTACTGTAACACGGAAAAGTCTGAATGGCGTCAAGTTAAGGGAGTAACAGCAAAACAACACGACAACATGGCCGACCCATGGGCTCCTCTTGTCTGGATTGACTGTGAGGTATGAGTCTGAGACTGCTCTTCTTTCTCTTCTCCTCTCTCTTCTCCTCTCTCTCCTCCCCTCTCCTCCCCTCTTCTCCCCTCTTCTCCCCTCTCTCTCCTCATCTCACCACTCCAGATGACCGGCCTCGATCCCGACACCGACCAGATCCTCGAGATCTACTGTCTCGTCACCGACGGCCACCTGCGTCCTGTCGTGCCCGACGACCCCGGCTGGGGCGTCGTTGTTCACGTGCCTGACGCCGAAGCCGCCCTCGCCCGCATGGATACCTGGTGCACCGATCATCACGGCGCCAGTGGTCTGACCGATGCTGTGCTCACCTCCACCGTCTCGCCCGAGGCCGCCGCCGCCGGCCTACTCGCCTATGTGCGCGCCCGTGTGCCCACGCCCCGTGTCGCCCTGCTCGCCGGCAACAGCGTCCACGCCGACCGCGCGTTCCTCCGTCGCCAACCCTATGCCGCCGTCATCCAACACCTCCATTACCGCCTCCTCGACGTCAGCGCCATCAAGGAGGCCGCCGCCCGCTGGCTGCCCGCACCGCAGGACGGCCTCTTCAAGGCACCCCCCAAAACGGGCACGCATCGCGCGCGCGAAGACATCCTCGAGAGCATCGCCGAGGCTCGCTTCTACAAAGACACCATCTTCGCCCCGTCACCATAACATGTCTGCATTGGCTAGCCCGTTGGCCATTGTCCCCAGGCCGGCCTTCTTGTCCGCTGTTTATCCCTTGCCACCCTAACAATACAAGTAATGTCAATCAGAGCATGTCGTCGTCTGTCCGACATAATTTGCTCTCTCGCCCGTTCCATATCTCACGATGCTGCCACTGCCACTCCCTCGGCCTTTTCCGCACTCTTGCTCTCCTCTGCCGCTCGTCGTCCTTGCACGAACCCTGGCCGCCACTTGTCCAGATACTTTGTCGCCATTGGCCGTGCATCCTCGTCTGCTTAGTCAGCATCTTCTCTTTGTCTCACACGAGCTCACTCACATTCGATCCATATCTCCTCCATCGTGTCCAGCGTCAGCGCCCGAGCCGGCGGCCGCATCATCAGCTGGTAGAGCAGACTGGTCAGCGCCACCGGCACCATCGACGGGTCACGACACAGGCTCTTGACACGCTGCAGCAGCCCACGATTGAGCGTCGGAATCTCGCTTAGAAACCGTGTCAGCACCTTGTTGTCCTGTCCGTGCAGATACGGCAGAAAGCCGTCCAGCAGCCGCAGCGCCCACTTGTCGTAGTGTCGTCCGCCCATATCACTGCTGCTGCTGCTGCTGCTGTACTTCCGCTCCAACTGGTCGTTGTACCATTCTTCACAAAGCCAGGCCACCGCCACGTCGATCCGCTTTCGAAAGTCTTCCAGCACATACCGGAACAGTGATTCCCGGATGCTGTCGTTCAGCAGTGTCCCTGCTTGACGGTCTGAGCCTTCTCTCTTGACCACGACCTTCTCGTCCTGGCCGCTCTTGTCGCCTCCGTCCTTCTCCTCGGCCTCTTCATCGAGTCCGCTCAGTGATCGCGTCGCCAGTCGTGTCAGTATCGTCGTCCATGACTCTCTGTCGAAGCAGCTCGCCGCCACGCGGCCCAGCCCGGTCACCTTGCCTGCTTTTCGCAGCGCTACAGCCCCTGACGATGACCCTCCTCCTACTGCTGCCGTCGCATCCGATGACGACTGCATCGTGTCAAATACCCGCGCCACCGTCGCCTCGCCCACCTTCACTGCCTGCTCGGCCGACAGCGGCGGTGCCACCGGCAGATGGAACGCCCCCAGCGCCAGTGATGCTACTACTGCTGCTGCCGTTGCCGCTCCGACGTCTGTCTTGTTTATTTCGCGCCCGGTCCCGTCGTCCATGTCGAGCTTGTTGAGGATCTGTTCGGCGTCTTCTGCCGTCGAAAAGTCCGGCTCGTAGTCGTCGTCGTCGTCGTCCGCCACATCGAGAGGCGTCGTGTCGGGGTTGAGCAGCGACAGTTGCGTTGAGGCTGCCTCCAGCGTCGCCAACCGGTCGCGAATGCCCTACTGCTGTCAGCTTGGCTGTACACGTCTGCATGCGTTTCGCATGTCAAGGTGTCCTACCTGAATGGCGCGGTCCAGCAGCTGCTGGTCCACTCGTGCCAGTGTCGACACGCTGATCTTGGCTGCCAGGTCCAGCGGCACTTGCGACGCATTGAACACCCGCTGCTGTGCGTTGGATGTCAGCGCGAAGATGTCTGCCAGGCTGTTCTGTCCCGGTGCCAGCGGTTTGATCTCCACCACCTGTGGCGCTGCCGCTCCTGTCGCCAGTCTCTGCCGCTTGAGGTCGCCATATGCCGCCGCCTGCTGGTCTGCGAGTGCCCGCTTGCGTCCGCCGTCGTCCAGCAGCTCCGCCCGCGACCGCATGAGCCGCTCGATGTACTGGTGTATCCGCGCGTTGAACGGGTTGTGTGGATCCCTGCGACAGCAAAGTTAGATCGTGTCATGCCATACGAGCAGGCAACCTTGCTGACGTGCAAACATACCGCTTCGTCAGGTGGATGAGGAGCATCCGCGTCGTTTTTTCCATCGACCTCACCATGACCCGTGTCCGAGGCGTCATGTGTCCGCTGGCCAGCTTCAGCGGGTTGAAGTTGAGGATTGCATTGATGGCCCGGCTGGACGTCGTCGGCCGTGTCCGGATGAGAATCGAGAGCGTGTTCAGCGTAGCATCGACGATGAGCGCATCGTTGCTGTTGTCCTGCAAGACGCCGAGCATGCGATCCAGAAGCCCCGTCGCCTCAGCCTCGAGGTGTCGCGGGTCGAGAAGCGGGTGTCCCTGCGGGATAAGGCTGAGCGAGATGTCGAGGCCATCGCGCTTGTGCTCTTGGTTGACGCCGTGAGTCTGGGCCAGGACCACACGCTGCGCAAACTTGATGCAGCATATCTGCACAGACGGCACCGGCGCCTCCCATAGCCGCAGGATGCGTGACTTGATCGCCGTCATGCGCTCCCATGTCGGCGTGTCATACGAGTTGTTGATGCTGGAGAGTCAGCGGATGGAGGCCTGAAGACACGCCACCAACGGGGGGGGAACAACTTACATCCACCGCATCACCAGCGGGTAGATGCTGGCCGCCGCCTGCACGATGCTCTGCAGCACGACCGCATCCTCGTTGACGTTCTCCACCATGCCCTTGAGGCTCTCGAGCACCAGCAGGCTCAGCGTCTCCTTGTCGCGCGACGGCAGTGCCGGGGCTGCAAACGCCTCTGCCAGGAACTCGGCGCCCCATCGCCGCAGCTGTGGCAGAGACGCCGGGCTGAGGATGGGCAGGATGCCCTGGACGATGGTCGGATAGTAGCTGACGTTTGCGAGCACGAGCTTGCGGGCGTCGTTGAGCTGGCGGATCTGCTCCTGCACAGAGTCCGACGATGGCGCAGGCGACGATGTCGACGACAGCGACGAACGGCCTGCTGCCGTCCCGCCAGACGATATCTCCAACATCGCTGCACCTGTCGGTTTGGTTGCCGAGGCCGTGGCCATGGCGAGCTGGTTGGATGGAGATTTGGCTAGCAGAACCAGGACGCCTGTTGGAGTGTGTTGCTGCGACAGCGGGTACGACTACGGAGCAGACGGCAGATGTGACAGGATATAAATCAATTAGGAGAGCCAGCAAGACTGATAACGAGGTCGCGGAAGAGTCGCCCGGCTGATCGAGGTCGTTGGATTGGATGGTTGTGTTGGAGGAAACCGGCCGTATGGACGACGCGGGAGCGCGCTACTGTAGCAGTAGTCTAAGGCGATGTCGACGAGCGAAAGCTGACCTGATGTCGGGAAGAGGGGGTTGCGAAAACGAAAGAGTGCGAATAAGTAGGGAAGAGAAAAAAGCGTTACAGCATCTTTAGACTGTTGATTGCGGGCAGGAAGCTGTTGTATTAAAGACGGCCGGGAAAAGGAATGCTGCCTGCTGGGCATGAACTATCCCTTTCTCGCAATCCGCGGCGCCGCACGACAAGAACAAGAGGTGAGAAAGAAGAGGCCGGTGTTGGGATGGCGACACCTGCGGAAGAGCACCACAGAAGCTTTGGTTCACAGAACACGGGTTGAGGATTTCGCCCAGCGCGAAAGAGAAACTGGGGCGACACGACAAAGCAGTGTCCGAAAGAAGCTAGCGCGCTGATGTATCGGAGGGTACTGCGTGCGGACTTTGCAGATGCAAGGTACGTAGAGCTACTCGCACGGCCAGAGACCCCACATTTGCTTAGTCATCATACATGACATGGTTCGATAGGCAAAGGCGCAAAAACTGCATCGTGCAGGCCACTTCTCGTCGTCCCCCAACTGCACGCCCTGCACAAACCGCGCACAATGTCTGGGTAGGTTTGGGCTCTTTTTGGTGTGGCTGCGAGCTGGCCGCTGTGCTAACGTGTCCGCGTCCGCACCGGCGCCCCGTTGCAGCGTCGAACACTCTACATACTACGACCGTCGGCTGCGGCAGTCGCCGGCTCTGATCCGCGCCCGCCGGCCATACCTGGTCAAGAACACGGTCCTGGGCCTGGGCATTGTCGGCTTCACGCTGGGCGTGTGTGAGTCCATCTCTGCCTGGTGATTGCGCGGCTGCGAGCCCGCCTGACTGACCCCTGCAGATGCCTACACGATTCACGTCGTCGGCCAGGACGAGTTTGACGACGTCCAGGTGCCCAGCGAGCCACAGCCGTCGATCCAGCAGCGCGTGCAGCAGCTGCAGCAGCAGTCGGCCGCCTTGCAGGCGCCGGCCCCGATAGCAGGGAAAAAGTAAAGTGCGCCCCGAGCGAGGCGGATGCGGACAACCAGGACGGCCTCACCAAGACAGCCCCGTCCTGTTGGATTGACGAGTCGAGGGATGTACATGCATCATAGTAAGGGGGGAGAGAGGACGGAATGAGGAAGGAGGAAAGAGGAAAGAGGAAAAGCCCAGAGCCAGACAGAGCTCCGTGTATCATACCCCCCTCCCATGTTTGTCTTGGTTGCAAAGCATTCAAGGAATAGAAAAACAGTTCAAAAAGCAAGCTTCTTGGATATAGACTCCTGCTGCAGCCGTCCTGTCGGCACAACGACAAGGATGGGCGAGAACACCTAGGGGAGGGGAAAGCAATATATAGAGACCCGGATCGGCCAGAAGAAGGATAGGAGAAGCCCAAACGGAAGAGGCAAGAAGACCACACCGAGCAAAAACAAAGAGGACCAGCAATGCCACACCGTCGACTCCCGGTAAACCAAGCAAAACTAGAGACAGGTAAAAAGAAAAGACATGGAACAGCAAAGTAGAAGACAGAACGCAGACCCGATCAAATGAGCACCCCCAATGCAGAGTATGGGCAGCAGCCAGGAAGAGGCTGTGGACGCTTCCGCCTCTCCTCATGGCGGATCCTCCTGCTGCTGCTGCCGCCGCCGGATGAACCCGTGCCGCTCTAGCTAGGATGTGAGCACGGCCGCCTCGCGCTTGGGCGGCACGCCCACCGCGGACGGCTCGCCGGCGTGCAGGAGATGGTGATGGCGGGCAGGTCCGTGGACAGCAGCCGCGTGGTGGTGATGCGCGTGGCCGTTTTGGCTGCGCTGGCCGTCCGCGCTCTGGTGGTGTTGTTGCGGATGGTGGTGCTGGTGATGCTGCATCTGTATCTGCATCTGCATCTGCATCTGCATTTGCATTTGCATTTGCATTTGCATCTGGACCTGCTGCTGCTGCTGCTGCTGGGACAGTGGCTGGGACTGGGGCGCTGTCCAGGCGGCATCGACCAGCATCTGCTGTCCGGTGGCAGCCAGACCGCTGAGTGTCAGGCTGCCGTTGGCCCGGCTGCCGGCATCGATATACGGTGATGTTGTGGGTGCTGGCATATGGCCGACCTGTCGTCCTCGCTGTGTTTGTTAGTGGGAGGAGACAGAAAGAAAGAAGGGGAGAAAAGAAAACTCCCTCCAAAAAAAGAAAGGGAGAGGAAAGAAACCCTCCCCAAAAACTCACTGCAATCGCTCCCATATCATCATCGACCTGTCCGCTCGAAGCCCCCCGGATCTGCGGCGCTGCCGGAAATCCCTCGTACTTGGCAACGCCCGACAGGATGGACACCTCCTTGTTATACGCGATGGCGTCCTTGGTCCGTTGGGCTGGCGACGCCGGAAAGCGCAGGCCGTAGTCGGGGATGGTGTTGGCGTGGCGGCGGCGCTGGTGCTGGATCTGGTACCACTGGCGGCCCAGCTCCTCGAGCACGAGCTCGCGCGACTCGCGCACGTTTTGAAAGTACTGGCCGTGAATCTGGCTGCGCCGTCCGACGGCCCACGCCCGCAACGTCTTCATGCTGAACTGGTACTCCAGCCCCGACACCCGCATTTTCTCGTCGCGCCGCTCGTCGACGCACTGCATCATGGCCAGGTATTCGGGGTGGGTCGGGTTGTCGCCGCGCAGCATCGCCTCTTCCTCGTTCAGTTGGTCGAGCCGTTCCTGGTACAGTCTAGGCCGTTAGCATGGGGAAGCTTGAAAGGCAACAAATGACGTACTTGTCCCGGAACGAGGCAAACCGCTTCTCGATCGTGTGCAGCTGGTCAAAGGCCGCCTTCTTCCGTTCCACTGCGGCATCACGGTCAGCATCGTCCTCGTCCTCCCGGGTTGGTCTGCCCATACGCTCTTCTTCGTTTCTGTGGGCCGCCTCAGCCTCTTCGTCCACTTCGGCCGGCCGGTCGTCTTCTGTCGGTCCGGCGCCGTCTTCTTCTGCCGGCCCGGCGTCTCCGTCTTCTGGCGTGTCATCTTCCGGCTCCTCGATGGCCTCTTCCGTCCCATCGCCCTCCTCTTCGCCCTTGTGTTTCTTGGCGCTTGCACGCTTCGACCTCCGCGTACGGAGCGTGTCGCTGTTGACGCCGTCGGGCGTGTCCTCCTTTGCGTGATCGGCCTGCTTGTCGCCGTGGACGGCCTCAGCCTGGTCGACGCCGTTGCCGTTGGATGTCTTGGACGGGGCGGCGTTTTCGTCTCCGTCTTCGACAAGCGCCTCACGACCGCCGCTGCCGTTGCCACTGGAGCCAATTCGTTTGCGTAGTGGCTGGTCCGACTCGGACGGATCGATGGTGGGCGACCGCTTCCGCTTGCGCGTGTCCGAGCTGGATCGCGGGTTCCGGAGCGGCACCAAAACGGGCGTCTCTCCCTTGCCGACTGCGTCTTCCGTCTTGTTGACCGCTGTCTTGCGGCGACGCCGACCGCTCTCGGCAGCCGCCTCGTCCTCGCCGTCGGCCTCGTTCTCTTCGTCTTCGGCGTCCATGTCTGACAGCTCGTCCTCGTCCTCATCCTCGTCTTCGTCTTCATTGTCCCGGCCGCGACGGCCGTGGCCGTTGGTCCGGTCGTCGGCACCGTCAGCGCGCAGCTGCTGCTTAAGCTTGCTGGGACTCGCCTGGAAGTTCCGGTCCCGTTTGTGTGAAGCCAGCCGCCGACTGGGGCTCAGCTCCGGGCTGCTGTCGGGGGCCCGGTCGCCCTTGATGTTCTTCGTCTTGATGGGAGTGTCGTAGAGCCGCTCGGTCTCAGCCTCGGAGTCGTTCATGTCTGGGTCGGCCTCGGACAGGGCTGAGTCTTCGTCCATGTCGGACACGGGGCGGGATTGAGCAGCCTGGGAGGCGGCCTCGTCTTCTTCGCCCAGCTGGCTGTGGCGGTTGTGCATGAAGCCGTCGACGTCCATGTCGTCCGGGTCGCCGTCTTTGTCCTCCACCTCGGTCAGGGGACTGGACATGTTGCTGACGCTGGGGTCGGCCGCTGGTGGCGGCTTGGTCGGGCTGGAGACCGCGACCGCTGTTGTTTCGCTGGCGGCCATCGTTGAGGGGTTGGGAGGATAGGGGATCAGGCAGGCTCGTGGCAATCAGATGGAGGACTGTGGCCGCATCAGTCCACACTTGGCCTCACAGAAGCAGGGGGAGGGGACAGAAAGGCTGGAGGCGAGAGGGTGGTTGTTGTTTGGGGGTCAGGCGAATGGAGTTGGGAGAAATCGAGGAAAAAATGACGGGGCCAACTTCCAGTGGTGGAAAAGTCGAGAACGAAGAGCTTCCACCGAAGCTGGACACAATAAAACCATATATTTCAGAAGCCAAACGGCCCTGGAGACAAATGCGGGCTGCTCAGGTCGCGTCGAGGGCGGAGAGCAGGCCGATGGTGGGCGGGAGTTGCGTGGGAGTTCGTGGGCGACGCAGAGAAATCCGAGAGAAATGCCACTCCCCCCAAGCAGCTGCTTTCGGTGACCCTCGCGCGCTTTGGGGGGACGAGTGCGCTAGCGAATGACCATCCCTTGTCCGGGCGGTGTGAAGAGGCAGAAACAACCCCCTGCCGCTGGCGGCGGCGTGCGATAAGAAATTTCTGTTATCGTGGCCAGGCTTATTCTTTTTTTTTGCTGCCGCTTTCCCAAATGGAATCGAGATCAGTTTGACATTTTTCAACTGCCAACCTCAACATGGCGCCATCGTACGTCTCTGTGCTTTCTATGGCTATTTGTGTGTGTCTGGCCGGCGACTAATTGGTGCTTAGTCTCAAAAAGTCCGTCCTGGCGACGTCAGCAAAGGCGGTAGACCCCTCTCTGGATGCACTGTTTTCGACAAGTGTGAGTTCTCTGCATGGAAATGGTTGGCTATCCCGTGCTGACTCTCCTACAGGCGAAGCCGGTTGCGTCCAAGAACAGGCCGAAGTATGTTGGTCTGATCGCTCCGAAAGCACGGCCTGCGCCAAAGACAAAGCCAGTGAAGGAGCTGGACGCAGAGGAACTGGCTGCCAAAGAGGAAGACGAGGACGATGAGGACGATGACGAGGATGAGGACGATGAGGACGATGACGAGGATGAGGACGATGAGGACGATGACGAGGATGAAGATACGTCGGACAAGGCAGAGGACGACTCGGATCAAAAAGTAGAGACGGCGGAACCAGAACCGAAAAAAGGACTAGGAAAGCGGAAACGGAAAGCCCGCGACGAAGGAGATGATCTGGAGGGCAGATACATGGACAAGCTTGCTCGCGAGACAGCGCCGACCGAGACACATGCTCGCCGTCCTGAGGCGGATGGTGAGGACGTCATCATGGACGACGAGCAGAAGGAGCAGAAGGAGGAGGACGAGGAGGACGAGGAGGACGAGGCAGACAATCCGATTGTGCACGAGGCGCTTGGCGAAAAGGCCGGAAGCACGGCTGCTGGTGCTGGGGGTGTGCCGGAGACGGAGAAGGAAAAGGCAGCGCGAACAGTATTTCTGTCCAACGTGAACATTGAGGCGGTGACGTCGCGCACGGCCAAGAAGACGTTGCTGGCCCATCTGGCATCGCCGCTGGAGGGGATGAACGCAGCCGTGACGGAAGCGGCAGAAGCAGCAGCAGCAGTGGCAGCAGCAGAAGGGAAAGCAGATACAGAGACCACGACGGAGACAGAGACAAAGCCAGCGGCGGCGGCAACACCAACCCCCGTCCTGGCGACGGTGGAGAGCCTGCGATTCCGGTCGGTGCCGTTTGCGACAGCAGCGATGCCGAAGCGAGCAGCGTTTATCACAAAGGCAGTGATGGGAGCGACGGCGCAGGCGACAAACGCATACGCGGTATACTCGACAGCAGCAGCAGCACGACAAGCGGTGCGACAGCTCAACGGGACGGTCGTGTTGGGGCGGCACCTGCGAGCGGACAGCGTGGCGCATCCGGCCGCAGTGGACCACCGGCGCTGCGTGTTTGTGGGCAACCTGGGCTTCATGGACGACGAGGAGGTGACGGTGACGCCAGACGAAAACGAAACCAACGAGGACGGAGGGCCGGTCGAGCCGACGAAGCGGAAGCGTTTCAAGGTGCCCATGGACGTGGAGGAGGGGCTCTGGCGGACGTTTGGCAAGCACGCGGGCGCCGTCGAGAGCGTGCGCGTGGTGCGTGATGCGGCCACGCGTGTGGGCAAGGGCTTTGCCTATGTGCAGTTTGTCGACGGGACGAGCGTCGAGGCCGCTCTGCTGTTGGCCGGCCGCAAGTACCCGCCGTTGCTGCCGCGGGAGCTGCGTGTCAGCCGCTGCAAGGCGCCCCAGAAGACGTTGCGCGCCGTCGAGCGCCAGCAGCAGACGGCCGCTGCCAAGGCTGACGCCCGTCGCGACGACCGCAAACGCACTCGCTATGCCCCCAAGCCCACGGCCGCGCAGCAGTCCGCAGCTGGCCGGGCTGCCAAGCTGCTCGGCCGGGCTGGCGCCCGCTCCGTCACGGCCACGGCCACCGGGCCCAACGCAGACGTCCTCGCGCCCGCCGACGGCAAGCCGCTCGTCTTTGAAGGCACGCGTGCTCGTGCTGGTCAGGGCGGCGGTATCGGTGGCAAGAAGAGCCGCGGCGCGGGCAAGAACGGCGCCGGCAAGCCGTCCAACAACGACGAGCGGCGGGCCAAGCGGTCGTCCAGCTGGCGAGGAAAGACAAAACGCTAGGGTGGGTGATGGTGGGTGTGATGGTGGGTGTGGAAGAGTTGTGAAGCGTTGTTAGTGGAAGGAAGTCAGTGGAAGGAAGTCAGCAGACAGAGTCCCTCCTTCCCTCAAACTGTACGTTAACAGTGTGGAGCACTGTCAGGATTTCACTACTTCCTCTCAGTTCAATTTCTCCAGTTACAACTATCTACCGGGAGAGCTAGCCTTAGATACAAAAGCACTTATGGAGGTCATAACTAGACAGCTGGGAATACAGAAGACGTATGCTCTTTAGCCTTTCCTCCGCTTCTCGTCATTATCACTCTCGTCTCCCTTTCTCGTCTCCCTCCTCCCTCTCTCCCTCTCTCTTCCCTCTCTCTTCCCCCCTCTCTCCTCTCTCTCTCCTCTCTCTCTCCTCCCACTCCCCCTCCTCCCTCCTCCCTCTCTCCTCTCTCTCTTCTCCCTCCCCTCCCACTCCCCGTCCTCTCTCCCCTCCCACTCCCCCTCCTCTCTCCCCTCCCACTCCCCGTACTCCACCTCTCTCTAGTACTCTACCTCACCCTCCTCCGCCTCCAGCGAGTCGCCCGCGACCTCCTCATAATCCTTCTCCAGCGCAGCCAGATCCTCGCGCGCCTCGCTGAACTCGCCCTCCTCCATGCCCTCACCCACGTACCAGTGCACAAACGCGCGCTTGTTGTACATCAGGTCGAACTTGTAGTCCAGACGCGACCAGGCCTCGGCAATGGCCGTCGTGTTCGACAGCATCGACACCGACCGGTCCACGCTGGCCAGCCCGCCGTCAGCCGGCGACGCTGTCGGCACTGCCATTGGCTTCTGGCAGTTGATGCCGATCTTGAACCCGGTCGGACACCACTCCACCAGGTTGAACGACGACTTGGCCTTGAGTGCGGCCACCGCCGCGTTGCAGTCGCGCGTCACCACGTCGCCGCGATACAGCAGCGCCACCGCCATGTACTTGCCATTGCGGGGATCACACACGACCATCTGGTTATTCGGTTCGAAGCCTGGGAAGGGGGGAAATGTTAGCGGATGACAACTGCCCTCACACACACACAGACTACTTACACTGAAGCGTTAGATCCTGCACCTTGAAGCTCTCGTGGGCGCTCTTGGAGGCCGACACGACCGGGGCGTAGCTGATCAACGGGTAGTGGATGCGCGGGTACGGCACCAGGTTCGTCTGGAACTCGTTGAGATCGACGTTGAGCTCGCCGTCAAAGCGCAGCGACGACGTGATGGAGCTGACGACCTGGGCGATCAGCCGGTTGAGGTGCTCGTAGTCGGGCCGCGGGATGTCGAGGTTGCGACGGCATATGTCGTAGACGGCCTCGTTGTCGACCAGGAACGTGCAGTCGGCGTTCTCGAGCGTGCTGTGCGTAGAGAGCACCGCGTTGTACGGCTCTACCACTGCTGTCGCTACACGCGGCGCCGGATACACGGCAAACTCGAGCTTGCACTTCTTGCCGTACTCAGTCGAGAGCCGTTCCAGCAGCAGTGCGCCGAATCCGGATCCGGTGCCGCCGCCAAACGAGTGGAAGATGAGGAAGCCCTGGAGGGAGTTGCAGTTGTCTGGTGCAGCAGGTCAGCAGGTCACAACGTCCAAACGTCCAACATCCAACATCAACACCTCCCCCTCACCTGCAACTCGACGGATCCGGTCGATCACACTCTCGACCAGCTCCTTGCCAATGGTGTAGTGGCCACGGGCGTAGTTGTTGGCCGCGTCCTCCTTGCCGCTGATCAGCAGCTCCGGGTGGAAGAGCTGGCGATACTGGCCCGTGCGGATCTCGTCAATCGGCGACGGGTCCAGGTCGACAAAGATGGACCGCGGCACATACTTGCGGTCGGCGCCAGACCGGCCGCCGTTGGTCTCGGTGAAGAAGGTCTCGTACGAGCCGCCGTCGCCGACGTCGGGCGATGCATTGGGGTCTTTGAAGCCATCCGCTCCGAGGCCGTGCTCAAGGAGGTAGCTTGGAGGTCAATATGGGAGGGGGAGAGATAGACAGAGGAGAGAAAAAGAGATAGACAAAGAAGAAAGAGAGATAGACAAAGAAAAGAAAAGCTCACAGCTCCCAGGCACTGTTGCCAAGCTGCGTTCCAGCCTGGCCCAGGTGAAGATGGAGAACCTACAATGGTCAGCACAATACAAGGCCAATGGACTGGATGGAGAGCTCTGGCCAGAATCGACTCACCTCGCCCTTCATTTCGGAGGATCAATGCAGACGAGAGCGCGGACGGGATGTGGTCGTGGTTGGGACAGAAGCGCGCAGAGAGGGCAGAAAAAGCACGGGAAAACACAAAAAGCACGGAGCAGAGGACGGGAGAGAAGAGAACGGCTGGTCAGCCCCGAATGGACGCCCAAACGGTCAAAGTGGAATATGTGCGGTGAGATGGTCGAGGAGGAGGGGCAGCCTAGAGAGAGAGGTCGGGAAAGGGGAAAGCGCACTGGACCAGTGCTGTTGCACCACAAGTAGCGGTACGTGGCGCTGTAAGACAGGCCTGCCGCTGTCAAAGTACCGCTACTCGACCCCGCCACACCGCCCCTAATGAAGGACTGGCCCGTGCGCTAGGGTGCAGGGGTGCGAGCTCTGTGATTGGCCGCCGGCTGCTTCAGGGCAAGTGCCAATATCCGACAGCGCTATCAGAGGGTGCGTTGGCTGCAGCTATGGAGTATGTATCTTGCATACATGGTCGAGTCGGAACATAGTGGACAAAAGACGCACTGGCGGGCATGGGCGCGATAAAAGGCTGCCGTTGGCTATTGTAGTGCCCTGTAGATCCTGGTCAGACAGGAGAGTGTGAGATGCAACTAACGCCAGCATCATCTTACGAGTGAGATAAGCTGCAGATACGATGTAGTGCTGTGTTAGATACGAGATGATACCTTCAGGTCTCATCTTGCCAGTCCAACTCCCCTCCTTCATCTCCATCTCCTCTCCACATACATACATCCACCTCCTCCACATTCACTCGCCTCCACTTCCATCTCCCTGCCAGCTCAGCTCATCAGCCCCATGATCCGGACAGGATCCGCGCAAAAGGCTGCATATGCCCGGCCCCACGCCGCGTCCGGTCCGGCAGCCTGCAGTGCCGCCGCCACACCGTCGCCAGCCGGGCCAGCCGCCACCATGCCGCTGTCGGAGCCCTTCCAGTGCATCTTCTGTGCGTTGGCCGGTGTCAGCGGCAGCCACCCGCCCGGCGCCCGGAGGCCGTGCACGAGCCCGACGACGGCCTCGCTAACATGGTCGGCCGTGGCCGCCAGCTGTGCGTCGGTCTGACAGGCCGGCTGGTAAAAGACGAGCGCATTGCCAAACGAGTGCCACGCGAACCCATGCAACGGCCCGGGTGAGACGCCGTCAAAGCCGCGGCCCGGAAACGGATCCGGCAGGTCGATTGAGTAAAAGTACACATCCACACCAGCAGTGGCGGCTGCTGTCTGCGCAAACGCCCGCGCCGGCATCACCATCATGGCGTGGGTGGCCAACCGCACGAGCCGTCGCAGCGGCCAGGCCGTCGTGTCTGTCGTGTTCTGCAACGGCTCCGCGTTCCAGACCACCGTCGCCATGGCCGCTGAACCCGCGCAGACGACGTCCTGGATGTGGCGCCGGGCCTGTGTCTCCGTCACGGCCGCCGCCGATGCATGCTGTGAAAAGAACAGGGCTGCCTCGTCGGCCGTGTGGCCCACAGCCACACGACGGCACCACGACGGCAGCCGGGCCCAGTAGGACGTGCCGGGCGTCTTGTTGTCGTCGTAGTCGTCCGCTTCGAACCAGGTCTCGTCGGCATACGGAAACGACACGCCCAGCGACGACGCCACCAGGGCAATCAGCTCCTGCGCCTCGCGGCTTCGCAGCACGGCCAGCTTCGTCTGGGCCGGTGCGTCTGCCCGGACACCTGCTGCCGCCACGAGCCGGTCAAAGAGTGCCTGGCCGTCGCTGCGTGGCCGCAGAACCGGCACGGGCGCCGAGCAGATCAGCGCGCCCGAAAACAGCCCTTCCTGAGACCGGCTTTTCAACAGACAGTGGATGCTCGCGGCACCAGCTGACTCGCCCGCTACCGTCACCCGCTGGCCGTCGCCGCCAAAACGTCCAATGTGCCGTCGGATCCACAGCAGCGCCAGGCGCTGGTCGTTGAGGCCTTGGTTGCGTACGGGCGTCTCGCCGGCTGTCCGCGCCTCGGCGTCCAGCTCGGTCGACGTCAGGAAGCCCAGCACGTTGAGCCGGTAGTTGATGGCCACCACCACGATCGGCTGGCCGAGCCGCATCGACCGTGCTACGAGGTGGTTTCCGTCTGGGTGGTCAGATGAAGACGCAAAGAGAGACTGAGAAAAACCCACCAAACTCGGTCGTGTTGTCGCCAGTGTTAAATGACCCGCCGTGGATCCAGGCAAAGACTGGAAGACCGCCGTCTTGTCCGTCCACCAGCGCCTGTGGCGGCACGTAGATGTTGACGTCCAGACACGAAAACTCCTCCGTGTACTGCGGCATCGGCAGCTTCTCAAACAGGTGCTGCATCAGCATGTGCACCGGGTCGTCCGGCTGTGGACAGCGTGGACCGTAACGAGACGCATCCCGATCGCCCGTGAGCATCGCCAGATCCAGCAGCTGTGCCGTGCGAAACCGTGCCGGAAAGACGGCATAGGGCACGTTCAGGAAGTTGGCCACGCCGTGCGTCGACACGAAGCCGTGCAGTCGGAGGCCACTGTCCGTCAAAAGGTCGCAGGGGCCGCCATAGTTGTCCAGCGACTGGATCTCGCCGTTCTTTCTCGTAGACATGGCCGTAGAGCTGGTTGTCTGGCTTCTTGGTAATGTGCAGCAACGATTCTCAAAGTATCACAACCCTAACAAAATACTGATAATATTGTTTCCATCAAACACCAAAAACCATGTACTCTCATTTTGGAATGTGATAACTTGCGCGTATTACCTATTACAAAAGCAAGCCTAACAGCGCATCTTACGATATATATCGCATTGCCCTACACATCTCCACATCAGCCTACAATGACACACCTCCGAATAGGCTTCCACATACTGTCCTGCTCGTACAGCAAAAAAGCATCGACTACCAAAAACAAAAACGTACAGCAGCGGGTATTCGCTGGTCGTCACCGACCCAACTACTAATCCGCCGATTACTGGTTTAACTAGGGGAGAGCGGACGGGATCCCGTGCTTTCCAGTATCTATGGCCGTACGTAGCAGCTTCACGTGCTAATGCCGATCACATACACCTGTCTCGTACAGATTTCACAAAAACTAGCACCCCTTGCAGCGCACAAATCTGTCACTCCATCTGACGACCCGACCCTCCAACACGAACCTTTAATTACTTTTGCCCGTTTTGCGCCACTGACTAATCATATCCGTGACGGTTGCCAGGGCACTGGTGATTCCTTCGTTTGGAACGGCGCGTTAAGTGGACCGCTCGACACAACCTCAAGCCACACTGCTACCAAACATGAAAGTATTGCCAAAATACCCCTGCGGATCGCTCTTTCCGCTGCTGCAAAACAAACATAGCAAGCCTGTGCTGATTTGGGCCAAAGGAGCCTTACGGCCTCTTCTCTCTCCTCCTGCATCACACCTCTGTCCATCACCTGTACAAGTACACTGCGAGCACGGCCACCAGCCTCACCATCCGTACCGACAGCACCCACTGTCTGCTACAAAGCCACTAAACGCGCGGCGCCAAAAAGCCACCACAGGCGAAAGGGTCAAAAACTCCCGGTTGAACGGCGTAGAGACCGCGCCAAAGAACGCCAGCCAAACAGAAATTATTACCATGCGCAACAGGTTCAAGAAATCCTCGCGCCCTACCTCCATCAGCTCTGCGCAATCCACCAACTCCCCACAGAAGCTTGCCGCACCAGGTGCGTTATCCGTGACACAGCCGAACCGTTGCTGGCACATTGACTCTGTTCCTTTCCGTCTTTTGCTTCTGCTCCTGCCGTGTCCTTTGTTTCTACGAGTAGTCCCCGTTTCCGAACCTCCTTGTTTCTCTCCGCCACACCCTGCATCTTTCCCCCTAGTCCCACGGCTGGAAACGTGGCTTGTCTTTCTCTGCACCCCAAACTTCCCACGTCGCATATCGGCCGGCGACCCATCTCTAACACTGGCATAGACAGCACACGATCCCCGGCGCCTTCTGCACCAGATGATCTAGCGAGACCGTCTCTGGCCAATGCCCCGCCGGCCTCTGTCAATTCGAGGACTATGGGCATAAGCAGTGGTTTGTCTCGTGAAGAAAAGCCGCTCCCTACAACTCCGGCCTCAGCCAACGTCTCCCGGAAACTATCCACCATCCGAACCGTCACGACTTCGGACGACGGACCCCGCCCTTCATTTGACGACGACTTGCCCTCTGACGCCTCGGCATCCATCACACGCAACTCCCATTCGACCTTTTCTGGCTCTGTCAACAGCACAACCAGCGCCGCATCTTCTGCATACCACCCTCTACAGAACGGCCGCAACAAGTCTTACAGCAGCCACCTCAACCAAAGCACTCTCTCGGATACCGACGAGCCTGACATTCGCACAGGAAGCCCGGAAGCAATGCCTGCGCGATCCGAAGTCGATACTGAACAACGCGACAATAGCGCTCTAGCCGTCTCCGAACGACCTTTGACGAGGGTGATTTCAATTTCGAACAGCAACCACGAAAGTGCTGCCATGGCGGAAGATCGACAGGGCGACGGGGCTGGCGCCAATGGTTGGGACTCTACGGTTGGTAAGGCCGGCCTGGGCAAGACTGGCCGTGTGATCAATCGCCTGGTGTCAGACAACGAAACGCTCAAACGAGACCTTAAGCTCGAGCGCTTAAAGGCAGACGAATCCCGTCAGGCCGCCAAGCTGCTCGAGGACAAGATGGAGAGGATGGTCTCCGAGTACGAGAGTCGCCTGCTGGAGGCCAGCGTCACCAAAACACTTTTGGCTCGCAAGGAGCGCCAGGTCGAGAGTCTACAAGGCGTTGTCGAGTTGGAAAAGCAGCGCGCCACCGATGCTAAGGACCGGGAACGCATCTGGAGAGAAGAGATGGACAAGGTCAAGAAGGAGTCGAAACAGCAGGTCGAGGAAGCCACCGCCCACGCTGCACTCATGGAAGGCCGCTACAACGCCATCAGCAGCCACTGGCGTGACCAGGGTGACGCCGTGAAGCAGTCTCTGGGCCGCATGGCCACGGAGGTCAAGGAGCTGGCCGAGGCACGGCGGCAAGACGACGACAAGATCACAACACTCCGTGATCTGTGCGACCAGCAGGATGGTAACATCCGCCTCTTGTGGCAGCAAAAGGAAGACATCACTCGCAAGTATGAGAATTACAAACAAGAGCAGGAAGACGCCCTGCGTGACATCAAGGTCAATGCCGCCAAGCGCGAATCCGAGCAAGAACAGACTCTGGAAGAAGCCCGGCAGGTGCTGGACAAGCTGAGGTGGGCCCTGAATGTCAAGAAGAACATTGACTGGGCGGAATAAGTAACTTCGCCGCCTCCTCTTTCTTCCTTTCGGCCAACCCGTCCTCGCTGGACATTCACAACTCACCATTTCAGCCATGCTTTCTGTTCTATGAATGATTTGGACAACATGATAGATGGAGTATGGCGTTCTTCTATTTACACAACACATTTTCGCATCCAGGCCACCGGAGTCGGGTTGGCCTGCCCGGCCTCATAAGCTGATGGATGAAAGCGGCGTGTTTGACACGACAGATTATTGTATTTTCCACCTTTTGCTTTCCCTTGTTCACTTCACCTATTTTTTGTTTTATTTTTGGGTTTCGAGATGTTTTGAGTAGTCGCATTCGGGTTGTGATGAATCGGAATGGAAACTATTATACATTCTGGTCCTGGGCTGGGAATGGGATGGCGGCGATGGCTACTAAACCAAGTGTCTTATACACGTCTGTCTATACTGCAGAGGCGATGCAGGTGTTATGGAAGAAACAATAAATTGCTCTTTTGTTACTTGATTGAGCAGTCTTTGGCTGGGACTGAATACGAACTTCTGTATATTATAAAGGAAGGCACAATTGCAGGTTCTTTCTACTTTCCTGGCGGTTATCGTGAATTCGCCTAATTGTGCCGTTCCCATCTAGAAAACAATGCTAAGGCAGTTTTTATCTCAGGAGCTTGTGCGACCTTCCGGTCCTCGACAAACGGCCCCGGCCATATTGACGGCTTCTCTGCGTCAATACCGCGCTTGTCGGCAGTCTATTTCGCCGCACGATTTCTTTCTCACTTCGCCAGGCCCTCTCTGTTTGCCCGTCCATGACTGACCTAGTCACTAGGTACACGAAGTCGCAATACAAAGCCACTTTGTCCTCTGCCCATCCATATTTATGCTATCGTGTGATTCCATATCGCATAAAGCACACTCTTCTAATATATATTCTCCTACTTTGTCTTCACGTCAAATCTCTCCAGACGCCCGTCTCGTTCCCAACTTTCTGTCTCGACACCATAGCACGTTCTATATTTCTGTGTCCATGCCATCGCGACCATGGATGCCCCCGTGGATATATATTTGACAAGTGTGTGGAAGTACGAAGACGCTGGAGTCGAGCGTGTTCTCGCGGAATTGCGAAAACAGACCCCTCAAGGCCAATTTGAATTCGAGCCAGGAGCCGGGTGGTTCAAGGCAACCTGTCCGGCCAGCAAAGTGGCAGACGTGCAGGCTCAATTTCGCACAATCCACACGGAGATTGAGAAGGATGTACAGAGCCACGATGGGATCAAGGTTCGTATTTCTCCTCCTCCCCAGACCCTCGCGACCCACGTGTTATCCTTACTTACCCCATCGTCTCACATTCAGATCCCTCTCGACAGCAAATGGCTGAAGGTGCCAAGTCCCGGAGAATTGCCTACTCACCCTAACAAGGCGAAAACGGCGACCATAGACTACCAGTGTCCCGTCAGATTCGACAGCTACAACTACACCCTGGTGTGGAAACGTGTGAAAGAAGAAACACCAGACGCAATCACGATCCATACGTTTCTCAGCGCACAAGACATGGCAGCCATCTCAGAGTCGTCGGGTGTATTTATCCAGTGCGATTCGTCCGACCGGCTGGCGTATCTTGGAGGGCCATCTAAGCAGAGTCTGAGCCAAGCCAGCACGATGCTTGACAACGTGTTCCGCCGATATGTCCGTGTGCCTTCCATATGCCACTGTTGATTTGTGACGAGAATGTGAACAGCTAATGCTTCTTAGGCACACACCATGCCGCCCCCCAAGCACCTTTTGCATGCCGAAACAGAAGGAATGCATCACGTTGATGTGAGGTACATGGCCCATGTCAACGAAGCCATGCTTACATCGACTATATTGGATCCCGGACAGTATCCCGGGAACAAGATGAATGTGATGTTTGAGGCCATCTTCTCCAAGGCCGTCTGTCTTCGGATCTGTATTTTTGATCCCTTCAAACGAGCCGAGGTCTCCTTCTTTGGGCCACGGGTGAAGCCGCTTTTCCACGACCAGGCACACAAGTCTCCAACCTGGCTCAAAAACGAAGAATACGCACCGAAGGCTCTGGGCGTGACGGTTCCAAGTGAAGCGTCAACCGCTAGTGAGCTCAGTAAGCCTCAGCCGCTGCCCAAAGATTCCGAACCAAGTGGGTGGGAGAACCAGGTCGACCTTCTTTCGCTGGAGAGCAAAGAGTTTGAAAAGAAGGCCGAGGCAGTCAATGGCCACCCGACATCGAAGCCTGCATCTCTGTCACCACCGCCAGAGGACGGAAAATACAGCTACCAGATGCGACTGCTGTGGGAATTTGTCAACAATCCAGCGCCTGCGTCCAAAAGTGGTGCTTCCAAATCTAGTCAACTCATCACCACACTGGACGACGACAACCGAGAAAACACACTCATAGATATCAGCACAGAGGCCACTACGCCGTCGGTGGCCAAATCAGTCGAGGACGGGTCGAGACAGGGAGACCAGCCACTCATCGACCTTCCGGTACAGGCCCTTTCCGTCGGCAAATCTAGCGGTGGTTTTTCCTCGACTCTTTCGAGAAAGCTGTGTCGCCAAATCCAGTTATTGACAGCAGACCTCCCCTATTGCAGAGGCCGCGTACAGATGCACGCAGCGCTGGGCCGCATCTACATGATGGATGCCAACCCGAGTGGACTTGCCACCAATGGTCCTGGCGAGCGAGCGTCGGGATGGGCGCCCGCGGACATTGTGGCCCGACTTGATACAGTATGTGTGTCCCCCGGGAGCGTCATGTTTACCAAGGCACTATCGATCTTCGCAAACGATCTTGATAATGTGATTGGCAGCGGAACAACGGATGCATTGTGGACGTTCCAAGAGAAGCGTGTGATTTACGAGTTCAAGTGCCAGCGGTTCTCCTTTACGAACGAAGGCGTGCCGAAAGCACACAGTCCTTTCGTTGTCGAGATCGATGGCACTCGGCCGGGGGCCTTCACCTACAGCATGCGCCGGCTCGAAGATGCACGCCCGCCAATATGGGTACACTGCATCCGGCGGCACTGGGATGTCCGAATCGCGGTGCTGTACAGCCCGACAGAAAAGCTGGAGAAGATGTATGGCGACTTTGCGCAGGGGCTTCTGCGGTCGATGGTGGTTCCGCCAGGACCCATTGGGCCCGGGACAGGGCCTCGGTTCCAAGTCGGCTACGATCACCGAGAGATGTCAGCGACCACGGGGCCTCGGTTCTGCACCAAGATCCTGAACGCGCGAGCTCGACATGTGGGACGCCATGTCAGCAGGGATGGGGAGAGCTTCCTGGACGTGTCGTGGAATCGGCACATGAAGCTCGAGACCAAGCCGGACAACAGCGACAGCCGAATGGGGATTCTGCGGGCAACGGCAGCAGCAGACGACCCGGTGCATGGAGTGTTTGGATCGTGGTACGAAGCCAGCGTGCTCTCGGTACGGGCAGAGGAGGCCTTCCAGGAGAATGAGACCCTGGGGGTAGGTGGGGCGGCAGCGTGGACCAGCGCGGCAGCGCAGGAGAGCATGTCAAGAGCCATGTTCGAGCCGGCACTGGATCTGGTTGAAAAGATGGACGGTGTGGGAGTGCTCATCGACAACGGACAGGGTGACACGATGTGGAAGCCGCCGGCCAATCAGATGAACACGGCCCTGGTGCCGGCGTCGGGGCGGTTCTGGTGAGGGGCGAGGGAAGGAGGGCATAGAGAAGAGAGGTGGAGAAATAAAGTGCGCGGGCGAGGTGCAGATGACCAGATGTAGCAGATGCGCTGAATAACTAGCGATATAATTCTAGAGGCTCTTACATGCTTTTAGCCAGCAGCAGGCTAAATTGTGAATCAGGCACGACTTCTCCGCACCTTCCCTTCGTGTCACTTCCCCGCCTCGGGTGTTCGCCAGGACTGAGACATCTTCACACTCGTTGGAACCCCTCTTCCGGCTGATGTTGTCCAACGAGCAACAGTGCGGGCAAGCAGGGGGCCAGCGATTTGCGACCGCTGTCGGGGCGATGATGGGTCACGACTGAGGTGATATAAGCGGCGGTGGATCTTCATCGCCACTTGTTCTGGCATATGGTCTGACGGAACTTAGGTTTCTCTTTCTTGTTCTCTCTTTCGTTCTCTCTCTCTCATTACGATTCAAAACCAGTATCTACACAGACGATGCATCTGTCGGCTCTTTTGGCAGTGGTGGGCCCCCTGGCGGCGACAGCGTCGGCGACAAACACAGACACAAACAGCAGCTCGCCAGGTCCAGACGCAGACGGCAAGTACTGGATCTACGGGACGGGGATCCGGGCATCGTTCATCCCGTACGGGGCGTCAGTGTCGAACCTGCTGGTGCACGACCAATGGGGCATTGAGCGCGACCTGGTGGCCGGGTTTGACAACGCGTCGTACTATGGGATCGACCGACAGCACCCGCACTTTGGGGGGGTTCCGGGACGGTATGCGAACCGGATCCGCAACAGCTCGTTCGAGGTGGACGGGACGACGTACCACGTGCTGCCCAACGAGAACCCAGAGCCGCCGCTGTACCCAGACGGGGTGGACACGCTGCACGGCGGGCCGCACGGCTGGGACTGGCGCAACTTCTCGTTGGTGGCGCACACGGCCAGCAGCATCTCGTTTGCACTCGTCGACCCGGCCGGTAGCCAAGGCTTCCCGGGCGAGGTGGAAGGCCGGGTGACGTACGAGCTGGGCGACCGGACGTGGCAGCTGCAGATGAGCGCGACGGCGACGACGGCACGGACACCGATCATGCTGAGCAGCCACGTGTACTGGAACCTGGACGGGTTCGCCAACAACGAGACCAACACGGTGCTCAACCACTCGCTCTACCTGCCGCACAGTGGCCTGCGCGTGGCCACCGACAACATCCTGATCCCGACGGGCGATCTGCTGGCGAACCAGCCCGGCTCGGTCAACGACTTTTGGACGGCGCCCAAGCAGCTGGGCGCCAACTTTAGCAGCCCGGCCCTGCGCGGCAACTGTGGCTTCAACTGCACCGGCTACGACACCTGCTACCTCGTCAGCCGCGACGCCGGCTCGTTGGACTGGCGCGACAGCCTCGTCGCCCGTCTGCAGTCGCCCTGGTCCGGCATCCAGCTCGACGTCTTCTCCGACCAGCAGGCCTTCCAGATGTATTCGTGCAGCGGCCAGAACGGGTCCATGGCGCTCAAGCGCACGCAGGGCCTCTTTGGCGACGACGCGCCCTTTCCCCGCACCATTCCGCAGTATGGCTGCGTCGTGCTCGAGGTCGAGGACTGGATCGACGGGATCAACCAGCCCGCCTGGGGCCGCCAAGACCGCCAGCTGTTTGGGCCAGGCGACGCGCCGTTTGAGCTGCAGGCCACGTACCGCTTCAGCATCAACACGACTGTGTAGGGAGGAGCCAAAGGGGAGGTGAAGTGGGAGGTGAAGTGAACAAGTGAAAAATATGGAGCACGTGCTCAAGCTTAAAGTGGGCCTGAATGAACGTCGTATATCCATCCAAATGATCTCCACTTTGTACTTGCACAACCTCTTCATGGCTTCCTCTGCTACCATCCATCGACGTCCGCCGCCGGTAGAGGCTGCGGTGGCCAACCCGCTGCCACCAATTCTGCAGACGCCTGCCGGACTGGCCCTGCTCGAGCTGCAGGGCACCATCAACCTGTTTGGGCTGAACGAGATCCGGGACGACGAAGACGACACGGCTACTGCGAATGTCACGCCCATTGGCCACCTCGACTTCCCCGACTACAAGCCGGGCGGCGACCCTGGCGACACGGCCTGGATGCATCGTGTGCACCTCCGGGTCGGGCGCTTCCAACGGCTGACGGGCGAGGTCAAGAAGCTGCCGCGACCCATTGCCGTGGTGCAGCGCAGCCGTTCAGAGGGACAAGAGGGAGAGACGACGGGCGACCGTCTGGACGTGGTCGAGATTGTGCACTACAAGCTCCAGTTCTCGCAGCGGCCAGAACCGATGACGAAGAGCGTGCATAGCTAGGATGACGGATTGTACGATAGGAGGGAAAATGCTTATATGAAGTAATCCGCCTACGGCATCACGTGACCTCAATCTATACAACCTCTCCTGCTCGAGTCCGGCCGAGGCCATCGCGACCATAAAAGTCCATGGGATAGACGCCGCCGACAGCACCGTCAGGAGCACGGGCCCAGTCGTCATCGCGCAGGCCGAGGGCGACGAGGGCCTCGTAGGGCGTGAGCAACGGGCGGGCAAAGGCGTAGCCCCAGTCGATGCTGAGGCGCGGACACGCCACCTGGACCCAGCACTCGACGTCGGCGCTCATGCGGGCGAGTTTCTGCGGCATGATCTCGCTGAGGAGCAGGGTGACGACGGGCAGTCCGCGCTGGCGGAGGCGGGCCTCGATGGCGGCGACGGTGTGGGGGTTGCCCTGGCGGCCAAGCGTGCCAAGGATGAGGCCCCAAGAGCGAGCGCCACGAGCCGTGCGGATGGCAGCGCGGCGGAGGTCCTGCATCTCGGCGTGACCGTAGGTCTCGCGGGTGAGCTTGCGGGCGTAGGGGTCGTAGCGATAGGCGGGCACGCCGGGGTTGTGGATCATGATGCTTTCGAGGTGGAAGCGGCCGTCGCCGAGGTAGAGGATGGCGAGTGTCTGGTTTGGGGGGGCGTCTGCGAGCTGGGGCGACGTGCAGCCGAGGATCTCGCCCTTGGAGAGCGGTGCGATCTGTGGGACGAGCACACCGAAGCCGGCGCGTTCGAGCACCGGCCGGAGGCCGTGGATGGTGGCGTTGAATTGGATGGTGCCGACGAGGGCGAGCGTGGTGGTGGCGGCGACGAAGCTGCGCTCGAGTGCGGCCACCAGATGGCCGCTGTCGATGCGGATATCGACAAAGACGTACAGCGTCCGGATCTGCGTCACGTCGACCGGCACCAGACAGCTGTGGGCGTAGTGCACCAGCAGGTCGCAGCCCAGCGCGCGCGCCGTGAAGTCGTCCACGCAGCAGGCTCCGTACGTCACGTCGCCCATGATCAGCGTCTCCGTGTCCGGACAGAACTGCGCCAGGATGTCTGTAATTGTCGTCGCGAACAGCAGCAGTCCCTCGGGCATCTGCAGGCCAACCCGTCGTGCTCCCAGCGTGCGGATCCGGTGAATCGTCTTGGGCACCTCAAACGAGTAGTTGGCCGGCAGCAGGGCTATCGCTGCCTGCAGCGCCGCATCCGCCAGCAGCTCTGCTGGCACTTGGTTGAGCAGCCGCGCCGGTCGTCGGACCCGTGGCCGCGCTGCTGCATTGGTCAGCATGTCCCTACACTGCCCGCCCGCCATCCGCATCACGCACCCACTGCCCCCGCCTCCTCCACGCTCACTGCCTCGCTGACCCGCGGTGTCGCCGCTGCTGCCGCCTCGGCTGCTGCTCGCCGTCCGACAAAGCGCTTCTTGGGCTGGCGTAGTGCTGGCTGTCCTCGATCATTTTGTGCGGCGTTTGGTGCTTTTGTTCTTTCTGTCGTCGCTTCTGACGCTACGTCTGGCCTTTCCACCGCCTCTCGCTCTGGATCGCCTGTTGGACTGCTGAGCGCTTCATCGACTTGTCCGTTTGCTTCTTGCTTGCTCGCTTCTTCTGCTTGTCCGCTCGCTTCTTGCCTGCTCGCTTCTTCCAGCTCCAGCTGCTTCTCCCGCTGCTCCTCCTCAATCTCGGCTGCCAGCCCAATGTCGGTCTCGGCCCGGTCTTCCTCCATCGTGCAACTTGGCGCTCCAGAATCCAGGTATCGATCCCTCATCCAAGTCGTCGCGATAATGCCGTCAGGCTTTGCGCTTCAAGACGGCAGCTGTCGCCACCTGTCAATACGGAACTATCGATACTCTAACACCCCACCTCGCCTCTCCAGGTCATGTGGAGCAACCCTCATTGCAGTGGCCAACCAGACGGCAGCTGTCCCACCAGCGAATCAGAGCAGCCTCTACCACATGCACGGACCAGCCGAGTTTTTCGCAAGCCCTACCCTTATGTAAGCCCACCACAATCGCCGACTAGGAGGAATCTGCTGGGAACTTTTTTCGCTTCACCTAAATGAAATAAAAAAATTAACTACTATCCCCTCCGACATATCGCGAGCCCCAACACACGACAACAGAAACTCGACCTCTGTTTGCCTCGCGAGCACCCTCCTCTCCTTTTTATTTTCTGACAGGGGAATCTATTCATCATGAAGGTGCGTTTATTCTCCCGGCAGACCTTCGGTGCCAGTTCCCTTCGATTCCGAGTTTTGTGTCTCGCTCCTTATTCGACGACTGGACCACCTGGCACGACGACCTGGCCTGACAGCTTGCAAAATTGCGATGACACTGAATCAAGCCGCCTGCGACGGTCAGAACGACCATGTCCACAATGGCCCGACCACGAGGAAGATACAGACGACCACGACCCACGCCATAGGAGCGACCAGACACACAACTCGGAAGGGGCTTAGGATACGTGCTGACTTGGCTCGCAGTTGAACATCAGCAACCCGGCCACCGGTGCCCAGAAGCTGATCGAGGTCGAGGATGAGCGCAAGCTGAGCGTACGTTTTGAATCCACTCCTTGTGTGTCGGCTGGCATCGGAATTGGATGGTCTGCAGAGATGTTTAAAGACACTTAAAGTCCATTGCCTCCGCACACAGGAAAACGATTTGTACACAAACCGCTAACCGTGTTCTCTGCAGATCTTCATGGACCGTCGGGTTAGTCAACTTCGCACAACGAGGCCGGCCACGGCAACCCAGAGATGAGAATTGTAAAACTGACGTCCGATGGTGCAGATGGGAGCTGAGCTTTCAGCAGACGTCCTCGGCGACGAGTGGAAGGGCTACGTTGTCCGCATCACCGGCGGCAACGACAAGCAGGGTTTCCCCATGAAGCAGGGTGTCCTCCAGCCCTCGCGTGTGCGCCTGCTGCTGTCTGACGGCCACTCGTGCTACCGCATCCGCCGGTCTGGCGAGCGCAAGCGCAAGTCCGTCCGCGGCTGCATCGTCGGCGCCGACCTGTCCGTCCTTGCCCTGGCCATTGTCAAGCAGGGCGAGGCCGACATCCCCGGCCTGACCGACGTCGTCCACCCCAAGCGCCTGGGCCCCAAGCGTGCCCGCAAGATCCAGAAGTTCTTTGGCCTCACCAAGGAGGACGATGTCCGGAAATACGTCATCCGCCGCGAGGTCCAGCCCAAGGGCGAGGGCAAGAAGGCCTACACCAAGGCCCCCAAGATCCAGCGCCTCATCACCCCCCAGCGTCTGCAGCACAAGCGCCACCTGATCGCCCTCAAGCGCCGCCAGCAGGAGAAGGTCAAGGACGAGGCGGTGAGTGTCCCTGCCCGCTCGGCGCCTTTAGCAGTCACTAATGTTTTCCCTAGAACGAGTACGCCCAGATCCTGGCCAAGCGTGTGCACGAGGCAAAGGCCCAGAAGGCCGATCTGCGCAAGCGGCGCGCAAGCTCTCACAAGTAGAGAGGCGAAAAAAGTGCTTCAGGCGTTTTTTTTCGATACTTGCTTCTACTACTTTTTCTCGGTTTCTTCCACGTGGGGAGGGGAGGGGGCAAAATATGGGAAACTCATGGTGTCTTTGTTATTTTCTTGTCACTGTGTCTCCAATAAAAAAGACGAATGAAAAAAATTATGAAATCAAAATAACAACCACATCTTCTACTGTCGGCAGAGGAGCAGAGAGACGGCCGTGGAGGACGGACCGATGGCCTAGACGGCTGGGAGGCTTTGTCTTGCAAGATTAGGTAGATGCGAGACTAGTTGCTAACGCCTATATAAGTTTAACCTTTATAATGACATTGAGGACAAGTAAGTACTACGATACAGCATCGTATCATTTCCGGAGAATGCCATCGGACAGCTATCCAAAACCAAGCCACCGCGAGTGGCTCGAAAGCAAAGCAGAGGTGGTAAAGAGGGCCATTGGTCTACATCGAATCTAAACGAGGGTTCCTCTAACACTATGCTACTTGGCGATAACTTATTATCCAATAAACACCACCCAATCTAGTCGGCGAGTTCTGAAGTCAACTTAGACAGTAGTAACCTTGGTGTCGTTGTCCTTTTCAGATTTCGAACCGAGTTCCTTATCCAAGATCGGCTTTTCTCCATTGTAGACTTCAACAATGCTTTCGAGTTGGTCTCTAGGGACTCCCTGAAAACGCTTGTCGATCTGCTCGAGAGTCAGACCCTTGGTCTCGAGATAAGTGAAGAAAATGACAACGGCAATGAGAGTGTTCCAGCAAATGCCGACGAGATAGAATCTAAACAACACGAGATTTGTCAGCGTACGCTTCACATACTGTTCAACAGTCTACTTACCTCCACTTGATGTTGGCCAGTCCGATAGGAATCACGTATTGGTTGAAGAAGCCGGTGGAAGAGGTGAAAATGTTGTAGAAACTATATCCACATCCCGTTAGCCCATTGCCTGTATGTTGTTTTCAAAACAAGCAGCGCCCAGATTCACTTACGCCATGCCCCTTGCACGAATAGTGAAGTTGAGCACTTCGGCACAGTACGAGAAAGACAAGGGCGTCCACGTGGACGAATAGCCGACTTGGAAGAGGAAGACCATTGCAATGATGCCATTCCGTCCGTTCTCATTGCCAGTTTGATCTGCCGTGAGACCGGCCATGCACGCAAGGACAGCAGCGCAAAAAGCGGTGCCGCCAACCAGCATGGGTACTCGCCCAACCTTGTCAATGATGCAGATGCCAACAAGGGCCGAGGCGAAAGCGACGCAGTTCTGGCCAATACTGATAGCAAACTGCTCCTTCTGAGAAGTGATGCCAGCGAGACTGAGGACGCTGCTCAGGTAGTATGTGATGATGCTGGAGCCGATGGTTTGTTCGAAAATGCCGAGAGTCATGATAATGTACCCCCTGTAAAGGTTCGATTTTTGTGCCGTAAAGGCCCTCCACCAGGCGATAAACGTCTCGAACTTGTTTTCCTGCTCATAGGAGAGCGCCTCCTTGATTTCTCTGAACTGGGCAACGACCAATGGATGCTCTTCGTCTCCGCCGCCGTGGAATTGAGCCAGCACTTTGAGCGCCTGTTCGTCTTGGCCACGAGACAGCAGCCAGCGCGGAGATTCCGGAATGAACGGGAGGAGAGCAATGCAGGACAGCGCAGGACCGGCCATACAGATGCAGATGATCCGCCAGCTCCACTGTCCTGTCACGCTTCTGGCACCATAGCCAACGGCCGATGAAAGGATCGCCCCCAGAAGCCAGCATGCCCAGTACAGGCCGGCCACCAAGCCGCGACGAGTTGGGGGTGCTAGCTCCACCAGGTAGGTAGGCACAGAGGCGATGTCCATGGCTTTTGCAAATCCGACCAGGATCCGGGCTACAAAGAACTGTCCCAACGTGGTTGACGTCGAATGGAGGATACACGAGACCAGAACGATCAGGGCCGAAATCAGAATGCCCATTTTCCGGCCCCATTTGTCGACGACATGGCCAGAAAAGGTACCGCCGATGATGCCTCCAATGTTGGCCGAGGCGGTTAAGAGGCCTTTGATGTTCGTATCGATACCAAACTCTTTTTGGAACGACGTCTTTCGACAAAGTCAGCCTGGACTATTTGAGTTCCAGAAGATTAGATAAACATACCAAGATGTTCAATGAGGACATCATGCTGGAGTCATAGCCAACGCATGCGCAGTTGAGAGCTGCCACAACGCAAACAAGCAACAACGGCCTGCTAAGCGGCGCCATTTTGAAAGAAAGAAAGTATTGGTTAGAAGAAAATGGTCGTACTTTGTTCTTAAACTGTGCTCCTTTTTCTTGGTCCAAGGGCTTCAGAGGCTGTCGACTTGACTTATATGTCGTTCCCTTTAGCTATCCATCCGTTCAACTCCGATTTTCCGAGAATCTATTAAAGTCTAACAGATATAGTTGGGAAGCTACATATAGGCCAAGAGATCTCACAGATGGCTTCATGATAAAACAACGTCTTGTCGGGCCAGCCGACACCCATGGCTTTGACAGGGGAAAGCCTACCTAGAACGGACTATCATGGTCTCAGCATGAATCAAGTTGCTATATTCAAGTGATAAGAGAAATGGTAGGCTGAGTGGGCCTCCATAATTTGACGTAACTAAATTAGGTCTATAACTGTGCCGCTGCCGACGTGTTCTCCCATAAAAGCTCATGATAATCGAGGTTTACTCACTTGCCAAGAAACAGGCCTCGTTTTCCAGCCTTGGCACTCCACGCAGAAAATTGGGCATTTGTGGCAATACCAAGCCACTAGGAACATTGGCACGGGGGTTCCGACGATAGGATAACCGACAAAAAACTCCTGCATTTCGGTTGATTGACAGTAGAGCAGACCCTTCCTCGGGAAGACGCGACCATCTACACTTCGACCACGTTTACCTACCTAGAATGTCGAGTGTTGGGGGAAATCTTGTCTGGAATGACTGGTCCATCCGTCTGGACAACTCGAACAAGGATCAGCGTGTTTTTATGCGGGTGGTATTCTCTGCCTCTAATTGACGGTGTAGCAACACCCAGTATTGAATCAAATAAGCAAATGCGAAAGCACAATTCTAAAGACCAAAGCTAGTTCCCCTTCTTCGTCCCAATGTATGAAAGTATCTACTCCCGAGAGAATAACAACCTAGTCCAGCTCGACAAAGGGTCTGCACCCGTCCCGTACCAATCCTCTCAAAGAGGGACGTTCCTGAACAGAGAGCTGACGCTCTCGCCGTGGTGTGTCCGCCGGATCGACTCTGCAATCGTGGCGCTAACGTCGATGATGCGGATCTTGGGGCATCGCTCGAGCTTGTCGCCCAGAGGGACCGTGTTCGTCACGATCAGCTGCGACAGGCAGCTCTCGTTGATCGTCTGCACAGCCTTGCCCTGTATGATAGTCAGTACCTGCACCGTGTTGTCTGTCTTGTGTCCTGTAAGCGCGTCAACGTACACTGAGGATACCGTGGGTCTGTCCGTATTGTCAGTTTCTCGTTCAGATAGATACCGAGGGGCTAGAAACTTACCACAATGGCCACCACCTCTCGCGCACCGTGGTCCATGACTGTTTGTGCTGCCTGGATTACTGTCAGTTACGAAATTAGCGAGGTCAGGCAGGTTTCTTACCTTTGCGAGTGTACCGCCTAAGAAGACATCCTGTTGTAAGCACTGCTCTATACGGTCATTCCCCAGTTGAACATACAGGTATCGGCCATCTATAATTTGTCAGTGACTGTCTCCAGATAAGACAGGCAAGCGTCTCAACTCACATCGTCAATAATGATGGCCACCTTGTCCCGAACGTCGCCCACCAGAATCATGCGGCCCACGACTCCCGGCTGCGGCCGCTCCTTGTGAATCAGGGCGAATGGCCGGTCCAGACGATCTGCAATTGCCGTCACGCGCTTGGTGCCGCCCGCATCAGGGCTCACAATCGCAGTGTCCTGCAGGGGGAGATGTTCGCGAATGAACCGCAGAACGCTCGGCTCGGCAAGCAGGTTGTCGACCCTGCAAGATTAGCGCCCGATTGGGGATGACGGGTTATTGGGGGACTTACGGGATGTTGAAGAAGCCCTGGATCTGCGAGGCATGGAGGTCCATCGTGATCACATGGTTGCAGCCAGCCTGGACCAGCATGTCGGCAACCAGTTTCGCCGAGATGGGTGCACGGCTGCGGTCCTTCTTGTCCTGACGGGCGTAGGGGTAATTGGGCACAACGGCGGTGATCCGCCGGGCAGACGCGGTCCGGCACTGAGCATCATGGTCAGTATTGCGTTGCAGCATCTTTCTCCCCAGACGTACGGGCTACCTACAGCGTGGATCATGACCAGGAGCTCCATCAGCCCGTTGTTGATGTCACCCGGGGCTGTCGACTGCAGGATGAACACTGGAGGCAGGCATTAGACGGGACAGAGGCAGTAAGAATTCGGCATTGTTCGTTGCTCGTCTGCTTTCTTACCATCCTCATCTCTCACGGACTCGCCAATGGTAACGCTCTGTGGATCGGTCAGACACACATGCATGAAAATAAGTGTGCATATCGGGCTTACAGTTTCTTGATTTGAGTCATTAATGCCTGCAGAGCAGCATTGTCAGTCATCCATTCGCCACAGTGAAGAGTGAGGGCTCTAGAGCCTACGTACTCATCGTCTTGGCGATCTCAATGTCGAGACTGTGGATCGGACATTCATTAGCTTCCGAGCAAGAGTTGCATTAAAGCATTGAAGCTCATGCTTCTGGCTCGGGCACCTGCCGTTCAGCAATCAGCCGACCCAGCGTTGGGTGGCTGGAGCCCGTGAGGAGCTTGATCTCATTTGTCGCGTCGAGCATGGTGAAGGCTGTGTTTGGTCGGTAAGAAGAATATCGGTTATTCGGCGGGAAAAATATGAAAACTAAGAACAAAAGATGGGGCGGTAGAGAGGGACAGCCGAGTCGAATGCGTATGGCAGTTTCCTACAAAGACGACGGCCAATGGCAAGGCAAGTAGCAATTGGACGATTGTTAAAGCGGCGAACAAAGGGTCTCGAGGAGAGAAAAATATATGAAGCTTTTCTTCTGGTCTACTCTTTCATACAGGCACGTGAAGTACAAGTGGCAACGGACGAATCCCTTTTTTACCATTTTTTTCGTCCCGTAAGCCACTGCCCCACACTTGATCAAAACAAATCACGTGGGGTCTCGGTTCAGTAACGAGAGAGCAACCACAGATTCTTGGGATAAGCGTCTTCACTTGCAAGCGTGACTGATACGACGAAGAGCGTCGAGTTCCAATCTGTGGTGACAAAAATGAGAAAAGAGGATCAGAGGAGCAGTTGTAGTATTATGTCATCCACGAGAAGGGTCCCCCTTATGGCTTAAAAAAAATAAAGAAACGCAACAGACGTCTGCGTAACTTACATAGTGTCAATGAGCTTGTAGGTATAAGTCAGCACTTCACTTACCTGGGCGCTGAGCCGAAACATCTTCATGCGTGAGTTGGACTGAATTCATTTGAAGCCTTCCCATTGGCCTACTTAGTGTGGATCCATGACAGAGGCCGTGCTGTATTTCCCCACTGCGGCCACTGCTGCCTGCCTTGTTTCTCTGCACGCGTAGGATCATATGGTAGATACATCGCTCTAGAGGCGACCTGTGCTCCAGGCTTTGGCAAAAAGGTTCTTCTCACCAACAACACGCGGGTTTGTAGATGCCTATCAGTCTCTGCTGCATAGCTGCCCAAAGCCCCCGCTGACGGGGCGCCATCGGGAGAAGAGCTGCGGCTGAGAAACGAAGCGAGGCTGTCATCTGCGAGACTCCATCTGGTCCCAACTTCGACCAGAAAGGAGGGTTCTGCACTGATCCTGGCTATTGCGATCCATCTCATAGGCGCCGGAACCTTGCCCACTGTCACTTGCTACGGCGGTTTTGCCGTGGCGAACGGCAGTCGCAGGGCGCTTGGGCCACTATGTCTTGAATTCTACCGCTAAATACAACTTCTTTGGTGACGCCTTGTTTCTGCCCAGTGCAGTTACTCCACCAAAATTACTCACCACTTGTTCACCGCCTAAGGCGCCTGTCTGCCCGCACTGTCTGCCAAACAGGCAACGGAAGCTTTGCAAGCAACGAAATCCTGAAATTTCCATCTCCACTTCCTCTATCTTCCACAACCTTACTTTGACCTTATCCTGCCTCCTTCCTGCACCAAGGTCACTCTGACAGTTCGCTGCGCTTACCAAAAGAGATACTATCGACACGTCCTGCACACCGTGTCGGCTGGCATCGAATCTGGTCTTTCAGCATTCCGTTACAGTGGACCATTTGGAAGTCCCAAGGACGTCTGCACACGTCCTTTTCCAGGCTGTCCCTGCAAACTCTGCTTTGGCCCAATACTGCCGCTTCCGCGATCCCACGAATATTTCACCCCAGAATACGAGACGACTCCCGGCGCTGGATGTTTGGCTATACAGACAACCCTGGCAGCCGAGGGGGGGACCTGAGCTGAGCTCCTTTCAGCCTTCCATCCACTCTCGCTTTGGTTTTCGGTGGAGCTCCTGTTCTGCCAACAAGACATCGGCACGATGGTCAAGATATCAAAGAGCCTGCAGTCCAAGCACAAGGAGTCTATGGTGAGTTCTGTCTTCTTCGGGGCCCACGGAACACATACACCTGCCTTGCATTTCTCTACTCCGCGTCATCGCCTATGAGATCACCCCTCCACCGTCAAAGCCTTGCTCCTGCTTCATCTCCACCCCCACCTGTTCGTTGCCGCTGGCCGTTCGCTGACAATTCTTTCTTTCGCAGTCTCCTTGGCTAGCTGACTACGTCCAGTCAGTCGCAAAGACCCCGCTTCCGTTGCTGCCCAGCGAGCTCGACAAGTTTCCGTCAAGATGGCCGTTCCCGCGGGGCGATTTGTACCACTGGATTCCGCTTCTGAACAGGTTCGACAACATACTTGAATGCTTCGTTCAAACGTACGGCCTCCAGACCGGGCCCCAGATGCGCGACTTTGGATGCGAAATCCTCCTTCAGACCTCCTCCCACCAGGTTGACTTCCGCGACACCCGAAAGTGGGACGCTGCCAAGCTTGCCCAGCTTGGCTTCGGACAAGATGGCGACAGCCAGCTGGTGCTGGCGATCCTCAAGTTCACGCGCGGTCTCCTCCAGCACTGCGGAAACAGAAGCATCTATGCGAGCAGCGCTCATCTCAGCAGCCTCCTCAACTCCGCATCCCTGCACATACTCAAGGCCGCCCTGCACGTTGGCCACGAGCTCGCTCTGCGGTACCACGCCTCCTACAAACGCGCGAGCACGACGTCCCGCGTCTTCCACACTGCGCTTCTCCAAAACCACTACGACATTGACCTTGAACGAGTCCAACAGCTGGCTCAGCCATTCATCAAGACCCCTATCGCCGGTTCTTCTATCCCGGCGGCGACCGCTCATCCCTTCGCTTCCACGACAGTATCAGCAAGCACCAAGGGCAAGGAAAAGGCCGAAGGCGGACCATCGGCGCCAGCGACTGCAATTGCCACAACGGCGACGGCGACGACCTCAGCCGCCACTTCACAGAATGTCACGACCATGTTCACAAACGACTTTGTTGCCATCGCAA
The DNA here is from genome assembly GCA_019925595.1 of Grosmannia huntii. Classification (NCBI taxonomy): domain Eukaryota; kingdom Fungi; phylum Ascomycota; class Sordariomycetes; order Ophiostomatales; family Ophiostomataceae; genus Grosmannia; species Grosmannia huntii. The sequence continues at coordinate 153,953 of JADHKJ010000034.1, forward strand.
CCGAAGGTTCGGCAGACCCAGACGACCAGAACGGAAACATCTCTGCCCAGTCGTGGAAGGTCTGGGGTGACGTCAAGGTCACATACTACCCAGAACACCACCCGCGCCAGCAAGAAATTTCAGAGAATGATTCGCCGCGGGGTCAGCGCGGATTGGCTGACTCGTATGCGTCTGCCCCCTCCACCCCTACACCACTGCGCCGCAGTTCCACCATGGCCAGCCAAGACCGGACTCCGCGGGCGGAGCGCACGAGCGCCGCTTCCGGGGCAGGAAATGCTGGCTCGATGGCGGACGAGGCTTCATCTCCTTTCTCGCCAGTGCCGACTCGCTGGCCCGGAGGAGATGACAGCGCGGCTTCCGGTCAGCGTACCTTTGAGATCGCTTACCATTCCGTACAGTCCTGCTCTGTGTATGAGCTTATGGCCCGCTGTCCGACCGAGATGCCTGCACTGTCCTGCTACGAGGTGTTGAGCCGCATTCGGACGGCTAAGGCTCTGCTTGATTCGGTGGAGCAGCGGCAGCTGGCTCTTGCTGTTCGCCTGCTTGCAATCACCAATCTGGCGTTTATTCATCCCGAGATTGCCTTTCTCGAAAAGGTTCTGAAACAGGATTCGGAAGAGCCGAGAAGATACCAGCTTACTTACCAACTGGCCGAGCTCATTCGCCCCGGCGCGGGCAAAAGCCCTCTGCCTGTCTGGCTGCAAACCATAGCCCTGCAGCTGCTGGAGAGCCTGGCTGGCTTCTCGTCCAAGAACGCTGATGTCATGTCCGCGGTGAACGCGAGCGTCAACCATGGCGTCTTGCTCTACGTCTTGCGCAAGGCGGTGGCCAACATGAAGGAGGACAAGCCGGAGACGCCAGAAGAAGTGATCGAAAACGACGACTGGCGCAAGCAGCTTTTCTCGCTGACGCTGCACCTCACTGCTGGAAACCGCATGCCTGAAATGATGACTGCAGGGCTCATGGAGATCCTGATTGATGCACTGAATATACGCTCGAAAATTGCCGAGCGCAACTACCTCGTTGTTGTCACCTTCCTCGACACCGTGGTCCTGAGCTTCCCGACATCTTTCCAGCCGTTTGCAACTGCACATGGCCTAGATGTTGTCTCGAAACTCTTGGTGGACACGGCGGCCTCGGCCAAGCGGATTGTCGAGAATGGCGACATCACGCCGACCAACATGCGCTGCAGCGTCATTGACTATGACGTTCCTTTCTACCTCCAACAGACGCTGAAATGGCTGCTGAAATTCATCTATCACCTGATGGCAAGCTCATTTCAGTTTGGACCTGGCACAGACCGTCTGCTCCGGAATCTGGTCGACAACACACAGCTCCTGCACAGTCTGCGCACCATCCTGGAAAACATGACAGTGTACGGCTCTGTTGTGTGGACGAATGCTGCGACCGCTCTCAGCCACTTTATCAACCATGACCCGACCAGCTTCGCTGCTTTGTCCGAGTCGGGCCTGATCCAGAGCTTCCTTCAGGCCATCACTGGCCGGCCGCTGCCCACAGACAAGCCAGAAGCTCAGGTCACTGGCAACGACACCAGAAATGCCCCGGGTGGTGATGTCAGTGGCAGCGCTGAAACGAGCGCTTCTGCTGCCGATGCTGCAACGACCGCTGATGCCACAGGAAATGCCGAAAATGCTGCTACTGGAGGTAGCCCAAGCAGGGCGGCTGACGATGGCGGCAGCGCTGATGGCGATGACGACGGAACCGGGGACAACCCTGATTTGGACGTCCCAGTTGATACTGAGGACGCCTCTCTTGGCATCGTCAGTCGCGAGGGCCCACTGTCCAGCGAGGAGCTGGAGTGCCCACGCCACCACAAGTTGGCTGGTGGCATTCTGCCGTCTACTGAAGCCATTGGCGCCATTCCCTCCATTCTCAACTCGATCTCGCTCAACAACTCTGGTCGCAGAATGGTGGTGGCTTCAAGGGCCTTTGAAAGCTACTTTGAGATTTTCGAGAACCCTGCTCACATCCGCTGCATGGAGAACGAGCCGGGATTGCCAGCCAACATTGGAAGCAACTTTGACGAGCTTGCACGCCATCACCCATCGTTGCGAACAGCTATCGCTAATGCTGTTCTGGTCATGGTGAGCCGGGTTCGCTATCTGGCTGATACGAAGGCGCGAACAGACGCCTGGGGAGTGAAGCTTTTCCCGGCGCCGCCGCAACAGTCGGGCATTGTCGACACTGCTGCCGCAGCTTCAGAAGACACCGAGATGACAGACGCACTTACAGTTGGCAACCCTACACCAGACATTGGAGCCTCGGCCCCAGCAACTCCAGCTTACCATGATGCCGGTCCATATGTCAATGCAACGATGCTGTTCCTCAACGCTTATCAGAACAATGGGAGATTGCAAGCGCTGTTCATCCAAAAAGGCGGAATCGAACTGGTGCTGGACCTTGTGGCCTCTCCTGGCTTGCCTATCAACCAAAACTCACCCATGTTTGCGCGAAGCCTGCAGCATACCACCACACAGCTATTCGACCAAAGTGCCGTTCTCGGCCTTCCGTCCTTGCTCTACCGGACGCTGAACGCTTTGGACGACCTTTCGCCTCTGATGAACGGCAACGGCAGTGGCGATGCCGGGAACACTGGGAAAGGCAAAGCGGTCGATGCCGGCACCAGCGAAAGCGAGAAGCCGAACCAAGCATCCTACTTTGCATCTCTCATCAGCCCTGCCGGAGAGACGCCTACAGCCGACCAAGTAGCCGAAGGAACAGCCATGGCGAAGGCGCTTGCAAAGACTCAGTCCCTGCTCAACACGTTGCAGGTCTGTTTCCCGTTGGCAAGACAGGGGACAACTTCTTTTTACAATGTCAACGTCTTTGATTACTACGAGGACCTGATCAACCGGCTGGGCCCCTTCCTTGTCTTTGTTATGAACGAAGAAGAAGCCATCTCTGCGGCAGTCCCCGATCGCTGGTCCCGAAAGCCATCAACCTCCCTGGACGCCCTGACCAACCAGGACGGCTCTGGAGCCGCAGAACTCGACAAGCTGACAGAGGAAGAGCAGGCATCTGATGCCTATCAAAACTACCAGCTCCTTCGGACGCTGCTGTCTTCTTTCACGCCTGTGATCGTCCAGATTCTTCAGTCTATGGGCAAGGCTCTCCTGCCTCGCAGGGAGAGAGATCAGTACCAGCGGTACCACCACCTGCGGGTTGCAGAGGCAATCGCAGGGACCATCTTGGATCCGCTGAAGGCTCTGGATGTGAGCGGACCCACGGGCCACAAGCACTGCAAGGTCTTGCTGGGAGCTCTGTACGAAATCCTGGTTGATCACTCTCGGCACAGCGAACACGGAAACGGCAGCATGACGCACATTGTCGTGCCAGTGCTTCTAGCAGTCAAGTCGCTCGGCGGCTTTGAGATTCTCAACACCATCCTTGACAACTTTGCTCAAGAGATCGACAGGGATCAGCCCGAATCGGCACACAAGCTCCCAAAGGACGCGTCAAAGGAGCCGAACGACTCGCCCAAGCTCTTTCTTGCCGGCATTGGCATGAAGCGGATTCTGGACCTATACAGCGTTCTCGTCTCTGGACAAAGCATTGAATCGGTAGGTCTGGTCAGCATATTCGGACGGACAGGAGACCGCCACTTTTCGCAACAAGCCACCCACCAGCTGGTTGTCGAGGTTCGCATGGCCATACTGCCAGCGGTGATGGATCTTTGGCAGTCATCTGTCGCCGAGAAGATCTCAACAACCCTGCTATCGAAGATTGTTGAGATCCTAAGGACGATCGCAGCCGGGCAGATGGAAGAAAGCAGCTTCACACGCGCGAACAAGCCCCGAGTGTCTCCCACGGCCGTGTTTGGTGGCGACCTGGTTACCTTTAACTGGCCGGCTACTAGGCTGCCGGAACTACCCAAGATTCCCCATGACCTGCTGGACGAAGCCTGCTACCGCAGCAACAATGTGACGGAGGCCTCGCTAGAGTATTGCAACGCACACCAGGCCGGACTTGCCGGACCGCGTCATTCGGTGCCCGTGGAAGATGTCGAAGCGCTCGTTAAGCGGCGGCGTGCAGAACTGGCGCAGAGAAACGCCCCCCAGCCCGCAGCAGGATCAGCTGCGGCCTCGGTCACGTCGTCTGCTTCGGCTTCTGGTACTCCTGCGACAGCTACTCCGGCCTCGTCCACTCCGGCTGTGACTGCCGGACGCGCCCCAAGACTCCCCTTTCCCATGGACCCAATGGCACTCGACAATAGCCTTGGACTGGAAGACCTCTTCGAATCTGTCGTTGGAGACGTGGGGCTCCGTGCTGTGGGAGACGCTTCAGACTCGGAACGGCCGTTGGCTGCGACTCTGACGGCATTGCCCTCGCTCCCGCCGCCGATCCTACCACCGTCTCCCCTTCGACAGCAGCACAACGTGTCCGATGAGACCGGCAACAACGGGTCCTCTTCGCTCACGTCTGGCGCCTGGACTGAAGCCGCTTCTGGCACGGGCCCCAACACGAATCCAACCGTTGTTGTGCCGTCGCCCGCCGCCGACGCAAAGGACGATACGCCGGTCTCCCATGTCGTCGTGCGAGAGGACCTGGAGGAACAGCGGACAAAGCTGAGAGAGGATCTGATCGACCGTTGCCTTGCGGTCATCCAGGTGCACCCGGACGCTGTGTACGAAATCTCGGAGCTGATCTCAACGAGCGTGCTGAAGCCAGCTGGAGCAGCTAATGGCGCTCAGCAGGACGTAGGCGAGACCCTGACAGAAGCACTCATGTCGTTTGCCATCGATGAGGAGAACAAGAAGACCCACGCGCAGAGCATTGCGGCGTACGCACACCTCCTCTGTCTTCTCATTCGCGACGTGGACACGTTCTTCCGCTCTACCGTCGACTGCCTGCGAGACAACATGGACGAGCTGCTGGGATTCCTGAAAATCCCATCTGGCAGTTCGTCGGAAGAGCTTCCGCCTTGGTTGCCACACTTTTATCTCCTCTTTGAGCTTCTCGCTACCGAGGATGAGCAGCTGCCAAGCTACAAATGGACAGTGCCCAGCCTGGACTCGGAGAAGATGAGCGACCCAGAAGTCGAGGTCAAGACGCCCATTCTAAACGAGGCACACTACAGTGCTCTTCTCGATTCCGCCCTGGATATTCTTCCGCGAGTTGGCAAGGACGAGGTGCTGGCCGTCTCGGTCAGCCGGCTTCTCGTCATCATGACAAGACGGCGCGAGGTTGCCAAGACAGTGGGCGACAAGAAGAATCTGCAGAGACTGTTTCTCATGGCAAAGCAGTTGTCTGGCATGGGGGCGAGCGGCTTCAAGGAGACGCGCATTGGCACCAACATTGTGACAATCCTCCGGCACATTGTCGAGGACGAAGACGTACTCCGCCAAGTGATGCGCGCAGAGATCCGGCTGTTTTTCGAAACGTCACCACACCGGAACCTTCGGACGCATGACCTAAAGGCGTTTTTACAGTATCTGGGCCATGTTGCCCTGCGCAGTCCAAAAGTGTTCAGCTCCGTTGTCGAGGAGATGGTGCAGATCCACCGTTGGCCGCCTGGTGACAACCCGCTCAGCTACGCCTTTACTGTTTCCCGGAAGCAGAGCAAGCCCGACAGCAGCCAAGACGATTCACTTGGGCCTGCCGTCCAGTTGACCGAAGACCTCAACATCAACGATGTCCGACCATCAACAGAAACGAACGGCGCCTCTGGCAGCAACGGCGCACACCATGGCAGCAACACTGATAAGGACATGCCCGATGCTCCCAAGGCTGAACCGACTACCGAACACAAGCGACCCATTGTTGAAAACCCAGACGGCGTTATAACGTTCCTCCTTGAGCAGTTGATGATCTACCAGAAGGTCGATGATGTCGAGCCCAGCCAGACGGCGAAGGATGCCGAAAAGACACCGTTGGGTACAGACATTCCACCACAGGCGTCTGCCTCTTCTTCCTCGGCCGCTCCTGGCACCGACGAAGGCGCAGCAGCATCGTCTGGGGCCAAAGCCAGCGACAGCAGCAAGGGCAAAAGCAGTAGCGACAAGAAGGTGTCCCGGACGTTTCAGTCCTCGGAGCATCCGATTTTCGTGTTCCGAGGCTTCCTCGTGTTCTGCCTGACGGAGCTGCTTCACAGCTACACACGGACCAAGATGGAGTTTATCAACTTCAAGCGCGGCGTGGCCCTCCAGACGCACACGCCTGTGAAGCCTAGGTCGAGCGTGCTGAACTACCTGTTGCACGACGTCCTCTGCGGCGTGTTCTCTGTTCCTAGCGCGACCACGGTGCCAGAGGACACGCTTGTGGCCAAGAAGAAGCAGGCTATGGCTGACCAGGCACGGCGTCTGCTGGTTTCCCTGGTGGAGAAGACAAGCGAGCGGCCCATTGACCGGACGCAGAGCCGCTACGAGTTTGACGACGAGACCGATCTCCTGTTCGTGCGGCGCTTCGTTCTCGACACCGTTCTCAAGGCCTACAAGGAAGCCACCGTGTCGACTGAGCCCATTGACGTTCGCTACGGCAAGATGACGGCGCTCGCCGAGCTGATGGCCGGCATGATTGGCGGCGACAAGGACCGTACGCTGGTCAACCACAGCCCGTTCTCGGAGACGGTTATTGCGCACTCGCAGATGCAGCTGCGCCGTCTCATGTACGAGAAAGGCTTCCTGGCCGCCCTGACGGCGTCGATCGCCGAAGTCGACCTGGCATTCCCGGGCGTGAAGCGTACTGTGAAGCAGATACTGCGCGTTCTGAACGTGCTCACCGGCACTGCTATCGAGCTGAGCCGCCTCAACATCCTCACTCATTCGTCATCGCCTGGCCCCGTCGAATACGATGCGATATCGACCTCATCCTTGTCCGATATGGAAGACGACGACCGCGAAGAAACGCCCGACCTGTACCGCAACTCGTCTCTCGGCATGCTTGAAGGAGGAGAGCCTGACGAGTTCTCCGATTCGGACGATGGTGGTAAGACCTTGTTTTTACTGCCCCTTTTCCCGCATTTTCTCATTGCGCTTTAGCTAACCCGATCGTAGACCAAGACATGTACGAAGGAGAGATGGACTATGAGGACGAGATGACGGACGAGGACGACGAGAACGTGAGCGACGAAGACGAAGACGAGATGGCTACGGTCGAACACCTCAACAGCGAACACGGCGTGGTCGAACTTGTCATGGAAGACGGAGACGACCACGAAGGCCATGACGACGAGGACGACGAGGACGACGAGGAAGACGACGAGGACGACGAAGAGGACAGCGACGAAGTCGGCTCCGAAGACATGGAGGGCCTCGAGGATCACATTGAGGCTATCCAGGAGCTCGAGGACGACGATGGCGCGTCGGGCTGGGAAAGCGAGACCAGCGAAGACGACGAGGACGACGACGATGACGAAGACGAGGACGACGATCACGACGACTATGACGCGGGTGCCGGTGACTTGCACCAGGCCCAGATCCACCTGCCGGATGGCGATCCGAACGAGCAGCTTGAGGAATTGGCCCGGTCTATGAACCCGACGTTTATGGAAGACGAGGATGGCATCCGATACGACGATCCCTACATCGAAGACGAGCTTGAAGAGGAAGACGAAGACGAAGACGATGGGATGGAGGAGGAAGAGTACATCTACGAGCAGGGGTATCCGGACGAGGACGGCATGCAACAAGATGTGCCTGCTGGCTTGACCTGGGACACACTGGTGATCGAGCCAAACCACCACCACAACCACCACAACCACGTGATTGCGCGTCACCGTCACGGCGGGATGCGCAGCCCGTTCCCTCCGTTCGTGTTCGGATCGTCGCGTGACGGTACGGCTGAATTTGGCAACATCTTCCGTGCAGAACGTTCTGGGGCTGGAAGCGGCGCAGAAGAGGCTATCAACCCGCTGCTCCGGCGCACAGGCGGCTCTCCGCGGGACGGCAGCCGGACGGGCCACTCATCGACTACATTCCGTATCGGGATGCCAACGGGCGGTGCCTTTAGCGCCCCGGAGAATCCGATCGCGTTCCTCAACGACCTGATGGCGTCTCTGCCCAACCTGGCCGGACGTGGCCAGCCATTCCACTTCCAGATCACACATCAGGGTCTCCGCAACGAGTTCCGGGAGCTGACGTCGCCCAACCATCCGGACTCCCGTCTGGGCACGGAGCTGCGGTCGGTGGAAAGCAGACGCGAGTCGCCTGTCGAGCCGCACCAGGCAATCTCGTTCCGGGTGGCCTCTACGGGCGACCGCTGGGTGCACGAGGCCAAGATGGTGTTCGGACCTACCTTTAACGAGAAGGCAGAATCGTTGATGTTCTATCGGATCCTGTTCATTCTCGCGCCGGCAGCGATGGAAGAGGCCCGCAAGGAGAGAGCGCGCAGAGAGGTGGAGCGCCAGGAGAAGGAGAAGAAGAAGGTCGAGGAGGAGGAGAGGAGGAAGCGCAAGGAGGAGGAGCGGCGGCAGCGCGAGGAGGAAGAAGAAAAGGAGAGAAAGGCACGCGAGAAGGAAGAGGCGGAAGAACGCGAGCGGGTACAAGCCGAGCGCGATGCCGAGGCTGCTGCTGCCGGCCAGACGGGCGAAGCAGCAGAGACAGGCGAAGGAGACGGCGACGACGAAGCGGGCGGGCGCGACACGTCGGAACCGATGGAGGGAGTACAGGCCGACGGCGACCAGAGCAACGTGGAAGAGGCGGCGGCACGGGAGGAGCCAGAAGAAGAGGTGCCACAGCAACGGATCATGACGACGATCCGGGGCGAGGAGATCGACGTGACAGGGCTCGGTATCGACGCAGAGTACCTGGCAGCACTCCCAGAAGAGTTCCGCGAGGAGGTGATTGCCAGCACGCTGACAGCACGGCGGTCCGAGGCCCGACAGCGGGCAGAGTCGACGGGCGAGCAGATTGAAAACTTCAACGAGTTTCTGGACGCTCTGCCAGAAGATGTGCGGATGGAGATTGTGCAACAGGAGCGACAGGAGCAGCGGCGCCGACAGCGCGAAGACAACCGGCGGCAGATCAGCGGACAAGACGAAGGCGGCGACAACACGGCGCAGGAGATGGACACAGCCAGCATCCTGATGACATTCCCGCTGGAGCTGCGCGAGCAGATCCTGATGGAGCAGGGCGACGAGCTGCACGACCTGTTGCCGCCGAACCTGCAACACCTGGCACGTTCGCTGATTGAGCGGAACCGGCCACCGCCACAGAGAGCACAGCGGCTGCGGGACGAGGAGGCAGCACGGATGAACGGCGAGGGCGCGTCTGGAGCAGCAGCGGCAGTGGCAGCGGCGGCGGCAGCAGCAGCAGCAGCAGCAGGCGGCGCTTCAGGGACGGCGGGAACTGCTGGAACAGCTGCGGCCGACGCGAGCGCAGCAGTCGTTAAGGTGGAGCGACGGCAGGTGGTGCAGATGATGGACAAGACGGGGGTGGCGACGCTGCTGCGACTGCTTTTTGTGACGCAACAGGGATCCGCCCGCAACAGTCTCTTCAGCCTATTCATGGACCTCTGCCAGAACCGACAGACGCGGCTGGAGATTATCAGCACGCTGTTGCAGGTGCTGCAGGACGGCAGCTCGGACATGGACGCGGTTGAGCGGTGCTTCAGCCAGCTGTCGGCCAAGGCTAGGATGCACGCGCGCGACAAAGAGGCAGCGGCCAAGACGATTGGGCCGTCCGGCTCGGGAGCAGCAGTGACGACGACGCCGGGAAGCGCACCTGGAAGCGCACGCAAGCGGCAGCAGTCGGCGATGCTGCAGACACACCTGGAGAGCTCGCCGCTGTTGATCATGCAACAGTGTCTGGACCTGCTGGTGGAGCTGTGCAGCAAGAGCCTGCACATCCCGTCGCTCTTCCTGACGGAGCATGACATTGCCGGGGCATCGCTACGGAAGCCTCCGAGCAGCCGCAAGGCCAAGGCGGTGCAGTCGCGGGCGTCGCGGTTTGGCATCAACCTGCTGTTGCTGTTGCTGGAAAAGGAGTTGGTGATGGAGAGCTCGTCGGTGATGCAGCTGCTGGCGGACCTGCTGAACAAGGTGACGATGCCGCTGCAGGCATTGGAGCGTCGACGACGAGAGTTGGAGGCGGAGAAGGCACGGATGGAGCGGGAGAAGGAGCGCGAAGAGAGGGAGAAGAAGGAGAAGAAGGAGCGCGAAGAGAAGGAAGCAGAGGAGCAGACAGAGGGAGGGAAAGAGGACGAAGAGGACACCAAGACAGGCGAGGAGGCGACCGAAGGAACGGGTTCGCGGTCGACAGCAGCAAAGAACGAAGCCGACCAGAACAAGACGCGAGAGCTGGAGCCGCCGTTGATTCCGGACAGCTACATGGCGCTGGTGGTCAACGTGTTTGTGGCGCGGGAATGCAGCTCCAAGACGTTCCAGAACACGATCTCGACGATCAAAAACCTGTCGTGCATCAGCGGGACGAAGCAACTGTTCGGACAGGAACTGACACGACAGGCCAAGGCGCTGAGCGAGAAGATCCTGGCCGACCTGGAGACGCTGCTGCCACACATTGAGGCGGCCGAGACGGGGACAGAGATCCAGGGGATCGCGCTGGCCAAGTTCTCGCCAGGCGCAGCAGAGCAGAACAAGCTGCTGCGGGTGTTGACGGCACTGGACCACCTGTTTGGGGTGCAGGCGAAGAAGCAGGAGGCAGCAGCACGGGCGGGCGACGAGGCGGGCGACGAGGCGACAATGGGCGGCGACAGCGACGGTGCAGACGACTACATGGGCGAGCTGTACCGCAACACGACCTTTTCGGCCATGTGGGGACGACTGAGCGCCTGTCTGGCGGCGATCCGGCAGCGAGACAACATGCTGAACGTGGCGACGATCCTGCTGCCGCTGATTGAATCGCTGATGGTCGTGTGCAAGAACGCGGGCGTCGGACAGGGTGGCAGCAGCGACGGGACGTTGGGCGACGAAGGCATGACGGTGGTGTCGGAGCTGTCGAGTCCGGGAGTCGGAGCGGGAGCGGGAGCGGGAGTCGGGGCCGGAGCCAGGCTGGGCGACGAAAACGAGCCGGTGCGCGACCTCTTCTTCGAGTTCACGGAAGAACACCGACGCGTGCTCAACGAACTGGTGCGCAACAACCCGAAGCTGATGTCGGGCACGTTCTCGCTGCTGGTACGCAACCCCAAAGTGCTCGAGTTCGACAACAAGCGCAACTACTTCAACCGCAGCGTGCACGCCAAGGCCGGCGGCCAGGCCCATTCGCGGCCGTCGTTCCCGGCCCTGCAGCTGTCGGTGCGCCGGGACCAGGTCTTCCACGACTCCTTCCGGTCGCTCTACTTCAAGACGGGCGACGAGATGAAGTACGGCAAGCTCAACATCCGCTTCTACGGCGAAGAGGGCGTGGATGCCGGCGGCGTGACGCGCGAGTGGTTCCAGGTGCTGGCACGCCAAATGTTCGACGCCAACTACGCCCTCTTCATCCCGGTCTCGTCGGACCGCACGACCTTCCACCCGAACAAGCTGAGCGGGATCAACGACGAGCACCTCATGTTCTTCAAGTTCATCGGTCGCATCATTGGCAAGGCCCTGTACGAAGGCCGTCTGCTGGAGTGCTACTTCAGCCGGGCCGTGTACAAGCGCATCTTGGGCAAGCCGGTCTCGGTCAAGGACATGGAGTCGTTTGACCCCGAGTACTACAAGTCGCTCGTCTGGATGCTGGAGAACGACATCACCGACGTCATCACCGAGACCTTTTCGGTCGTCGACGACGAGTTTGGCGTGACCACGGTCAAGGACCTGATTGACGGCGGCCGCGACGTGGCCGTGACCGAGGACAACAAGCACGACTACGTCCGCCTGGTCGTCGAGCACAAGCTGCTGGTCTCGGTCAAGGACCAGATGGAGCACTTTCTCAAGGGCTTCCACGACATCATTCCGGCCGGCCTGATCTCCATCTTCACCGAGCAGGAGCTGGAGCTGCTCATCTCTGGCCTGCCCGACATTGACATTGACGACTGGCGCAGCCACACCGAGTACCACAACTACAATGCCGCCTCGCCGCAGATCCAGTGGTTCTGGCGCGCCGTCCGCTCCTTTGACAAGGAGGAGCGCGCCAAGCTGCTGCAGTTTGTCACCGGCACCAGCAAGGTCCCGCTCAACGGCTTCAAGGAGCTCGAGGGCATGAACGGCGTCAACCGCTTCAACATCCACCGTGACTACGGCAACAAGGACCGTCTGCCGAGCTCGCACACGTGTTTCAATCGTGAGTTGTTTGTGTTGGTTGTGTTTCTTGTATTGCTTACTAATACTACCAGAGCTCGACCTTCCCGAATACGACAGCTACGAGATCATGCGGAGTCAGCTGATCAAGGCCATCACGGCAGGCAACGACTACTTTGGCTTTGCGTAAATGTTTTCTTTTTCATCCCCATCGTGTCCCGACAAGGGTCGTTTCGGAGTGCAGGCCGTCGCAGCACTTGCCGGTGGCAGGAGGGATGTTAAACAGCCGTTGTATATTAGACAACAGTTCTGCGCGTGCAATTTAGTCATGTGATTGTATTGAAATGTATCATGTGATCGTAACTATGTTCAGGGGATAGGGTCATGTGACGAGAGTCATCTGACCGCGATCAACACGACCCAGGGTATAACGGTAGTAGGCGGCCGCACAGAGCAGGGGTGAGAACAGGGCGGTCGAGAGACCGAGACAGGCGAGGAGCAGGGCGCACGCGAGGGGGGCGACGAGGGTGAAGAGAAAGGCGGCGGCAGCGACGAAAACGGCCGCGGCCGCGGCGACCGAGACGGGCGATGGGCGTATCGCAACAGCACGAAAACCGGCCACGATGCCCGTCTGGATGTCGGCGTGGATATCGGCGCGGAGGTCCTGGACGACGCCAACACGGAAGCGCAGCCGGGCAAGATGGTGCCGTTCCGTCCGATCGACACGGCTGCACGAAGGAGTTGAGCGGAGGCCGACCGGATGGAGGTTGTTGCTGCCACCGAGCGAACGGCCTCGAACGGCCAAAACGGCCGGTGGCCCCAGCGAGGGTCCCCGGCGGTCGACCGTACGACCCATGCGCGCCAGCGATTGTGGCCGCACCAGCGACTGCGTCCGCCGACCCGACGGACGACCCAGACGGCCACGACGCGCTGCTACTTCCGCGGCGTGGCATTCACCATCTGCCGCTGCTTGTTCAACCAGCTCTTGGGCACGTCCTGTCGCCGTTGCAGCACCACGTGATTGCTCTGCAGCCGACACGACAGGTCGTACCATGCCGTCGCGATCATCGCGTTCTCGCGCTGCAAGCTGCGCAGCACCTGGTCGGACGCCGCCCGTTGAGCTGCCATTGCTGCCGCTGCCGCCGCGCTGCCCGGCGTCGCCTCGGCTGCTCGCACCCGTCGCTGCAACTCCTGCCTCTCCAATTCGGCCACATCGTATTGCTGCGGTATATTAGTAAGCCGCTTACTAAGCGTACGTTGAAGGACGGGAATTCAGAAAGGAAAAGAAGGAAAAAACAAAGACAAAAACACCGCCACCACCACCACCACCACCCACCTTCTTCAGCTGTTTTACGGCCGCCCGCAGCTTCTCGTTCTTTTCGCCGACCCGGCGCAGCTGGTCCTCCGTCGCGGCAGAGTCTGCCGGCAGGGTTGTTACTGTCGTGTGCGCCTTGTCCGGCTGGCCGGCCGTCGTTCCATTTTTTGCCTCTGCTTCGGCCGTCGTCTCTGCTTCGGCCGTCAGCTCAGCCTCCCGCCTCGCCATGCCGCCCTTGGACAGCAGCGCCTCGACCAGCAGCTGCTGCTGCTGTTCCTTGTCCAGCTGCAGTCCGCGCACCTCACGCCGCAGCGATGCCACCTCCTGGCTCAGCGACTCTGACACCAGTCGATCGGTTGCCTGCAATTCGACCAGCGCCTCCGCCAGCGACCCCTTTTCGACGGCCGCCAGGTCGCCGCGCAGTCGCACCAGCTCCCGCTGGCTGTCTGCCACCTGTCGCTCCAGCATCGTCGCCGCTGCCGCCTGCTGCTCGTGCTCGCCTTCTGCCGCCTGCAGCCGCTGTCGTGCTTCTGCCAGCACGGCACTTCCCTCGCCAGCTCGTCCCCCCAGCAGCGCCTGCACCTGCGCCTCGGTCACCGTGTGCTTCTCCAGCAGCGCGCTGTACTGCTGCCGCGCCGACTCCTCCTTGGCTCGCGTCGCCTCCAGCTCGTTGCGCAGCCGGTGGTCTCCCTCTGTTCCCGACTCCAGCCGTCCTCGAAGAAGACCGTTTTCTGCCCGCAGTCGTGCCAGCTCCAGTGCCTGTGCTGATGGCTCGACCGTCTGTTGCTGCTGCTGCTGCTGCTCGTGCTCCTGTTGCAGCTCGTCCTCCAGGCTGAACGTCGTCTTGACCGCCACACTGCCGCCTCCTGCTGCCTCGTTGTTGCCTGCTGCACTGCCCGCGACGCTGCCCGGAGCCTCTCCTCCCGCTCCTCCACCATTCTCGTTGGCCGCTCCGTTGCCGCTGCCCGTCAGCACAATGCCGTGCAGCAGCAGCTGCTGCTCCAGCTCGGCAATGCGCGCCTCGCTCAGCTGGCTTTGGTCCCGCAGGCTCTCCAGCTGCACATGGGCTCCGTACACGTCGCTCTCCAGCGCTGCTCGCTGCAGCCGGTTGTCCTCAATCTGCTGCTCCAGCCCCGACACCATCTCGCGGAACCGCTCGATCGTCGCCTGTTGTTGGCCGCTCCGTCGCAGCAGCGCCTCCAGTTCCTTCAACGCCTCCTTGTTCTGTCCCAGCTCGTACAGCGCGTTCTGCAGGTCCGTCTCCAGCCCGCGCTGCGTCTCCAGCTTCTGCTTGTAGCGGTCCACCGTGTTGGCCTTCTTGCTAAGCTCGTCGTTGGCGTGTCGCAGCTCCTGCACCTGGTCCTGCAGCGGTTCCACCAGCGCGGCCTGTCGCTTCATCTGCGCGCTCTCCTGTGCCAGCCGTTGCTTCGTCGCCCGGTCCTCCTCGGCCTGTGCCTCCTGGCTGCTGATCAGCTCGTCCTGCTCGCGCAGCTTCTCCGACAGCTCCCGCACCAGCTGGGACTCCGTCGCCCCGTGGCTCTGTCGCTCCATGTCCAGCTCCTTCTCCTTGCGCTCCAGCTCCTCCTTGATGGCCTCGTACGACATCTGCAGGTGTTCCAGCCGCGTGCTCGTGTCGGCCAGCCGCTTGCTGAGCCGTTCGTAGTCTGCTGCCAGCGTCGCCAGCCGCTCCTCGGCCACCAGCGCCGCGTCCGTGTCGGTGCCTGTTGCGGGCGCCGCCGTCTCCGCCTCGTCCAGCGAGCCTCCGTCGGCCCCGCTCTCGGCCAGCCGCTGCCGCTCCTCCGCCTTGCGCTGCAGGATCGTCATGATCGCCGCCTGCTCGGCCGTCGTCAGGCTGCTGCGCATCACCGGGATATACTGCGTGTTGTGGCTGCCCAGCATCGCCGTCGCCACAAACACGGCCACCAGCTGCGCCAGCCCCTCGGCGTTCAGGTTGTCCGAGATGGCCCGGAAGTCCACCGTCCGCGGCAGAAACTCGGTTGCACCACTGCGGTCCTTGTGGATGATGTACCGTGTCAGCGCCTTGAACACCGACTGGATGTTGCGCTTGTTTGTCAGCCACGCCGACGATCCCGTGTTCTGCTCCAGCTCCGCCGGATCGTACTCCGGGTCCAGGTCGTGCAGCATCTGCGCAAACACCTGGCCGTCGGCCAGCTCCTCTAGCCGCTCCACCCTGCGGTCGAGTGCAAATGTGTTGACCCATGTCAGGAGAGCGGCTTGGCCCGCCCGCCCGATCGGCTGCTGTTGTTGATGCATTGTCAAGAGAGAGAGAGAGGGGTGTGGAGAGCAAGAAGCTAAACAGAAACAGGAACAAAAACAAAACAATGGTAAACAGGACGAGAGCGAGATCACGGCAGGACGTCAAGACGTCAAGACAAAAGGGCGGTCTGACCCCGGCCACAAGAGGCCCTGAGTGTCGTTGCTGCCCCGAGACCGTTGCTCGGGCGGATGGTAGTGATAACGTCGGTGTGAGCCTGTCGGCATGCAAAGTCACACGTTGAGTGGTCCGGGTCAACAGAGACTCCTCCCAGCAGACTGGGTCTGGGATCGTTGTGAAAAGAGGGAGAGGAGGAGATTCAAGTCAAGAGGGGAAAAGAGCGGAGACCGAAGATGCAGGAGATAAATCGCAAGCGCCAGTAGTCGGTCACTGCGCAAAGTGATATAGATTGTGGACCCGGCCTTTTTCCTCAGCACATCGTATTCGTACTCGACCGAGCTTCGCTTCAGGATGAAAAAGGTCGCATGGGTTAACGAAGGTATCGAAGAAGAAACGTTGGAGAAACACCAAAGGAGCGCGCCTTCCCTGTAGATCCCTCACACACATTTCCTCCGGTCAAGTGCCCAATCAGTCTTCCCAGCCACGTGCATGAACTGTGGCTGGGAGGCCCCACTTCGTTGCCGCTGTCAGAATGGATTCCGCGGCAAAATGGAAAATACAGAGATAAACCGCGCTTTCGTCCAGGGACCAGAGGCCGCTGCCTACGGAGTACGGCCGATCGCGCCAGTCATCTTCACTGACCATCGTGAGGCGACGGCGATGCGTGTACACGATGCGAGAGCGTGTGCCTAACGGGCCGTCGAGCTGTCTCCGCCTGGATGCAGGCTTTTGGCAGTTGCGGACGAACAGAAACAGACAATCATCACTTCTTGGAGGCACAGAAGACAAAAAGGTTGGTGTATATCAAGTACTCGCAATCACTCGTTCCCAAGGGTCCATCGTCCATCCTCCTTCTCCCGTCTCTTCACGATATCGTAATCACCTCGTCCTCCTCGATCAACGCGTTGTACGCACTGCCCATCGTCTTGACCGACTCAAGCACCTTCTCGCCAGCCGTTGCCGCAAAGCCCCTGCCAGCCTGTTAGCCACTTGTCCGGCCGCAACAACAACACGCGCAGCCCGGCTTGCTTACTTGATCAGGTTGTACTCGTGCGTGATCACCCCGCCGGCGGCCACAATCGCCTCCTTGGCCTGGCTCACCACCCAGTCCGGCGTGTTGCCTGGGTAGGTCACCACCACCTGCTTCCGCTGGTCGACCGCAACGACGCCCGCGGCGAGCGCCAGGACGGCGCCGATAAGCGTAGACGGCTTCATTTCGGGGGAGATTGTTTCGCAACTGTCGCTCTGTTCGTGTCGATGCTTTCTGTGCAACGGTTCGATTCGGCGGTGTGTTTGTGTAGTGCGCAGAGAATCGAGTCGCAGACCGGAAGGGAGACGCTGATGATGCAATGGAATCAGGCACCTCTTTACGACTTTATGGAGGAAAGGTCCCACTCTTTGTGGGCTCCTCATTGGCTTCTCCCCATTTCCGCCTCTTACTCATCTCGCATTCCATTTCATTGTCATCTGATGGCTGGTGACTGCTTTGATATCAATTTATAGCCTGTCCCTAGCAGAATGGGTATTGGTTCGTGACGGACAATGGCCGCCACAGGACTGTATAAATGCACGAAAGCGCCTCGTCTCTCTTGGGAACCGATCCAGAGAGCTGTATGTAGTGTCCGCGTCCTTTCTGCGGCCGTCCTCGGCCTTGTCTAGGCCTCTCCCTCGTCCTCCTCCTTCACCCCGTTGTCCCCAAAGATGTCCTTGCTCTCCTGCTCGACCGCCCGCATAGCCACGGCGACATCGTCCAGCTTGGCCACCACGTCCAGCACGCCGCGGCTGACCCGCTGAAAGTAGCGGTCGTTGGCCTCGCGCCGTTTGCGCGCCAGCAAAATGTCCACCTGCGTCTCCTCGGCCTCCATGCGTGCCACCGCCGCCGCGCTGACGCTGCTGCCACCCGGTGCCGCCGCGCTTGCTGTGGCCGTCCCGGCCGTGCTGCCGTCTGCTCCAGCCGTCCCGGACAGGTCGTCTCGCGCGCCCGAAGGCGTTGTGTTGGTTGTCGTCGTCTTGGCCAGGTTGCTCATCGTGACATGCAGCTGTTCGCCCTCGGCCGTCCCAGGTGCCGCTCCTGTTGCCGTTCCGGGCGCCGTGCCTGTGCCTGTGCCTAGAGCTGTTCCCCCCACAGTCTTGGCCGTCTCGGCTGCCGTCGCTGCTGCCGCGGCCGAGGACAGCGTCGTCTCAATGGCGTCGTCCGCCTCGCTGCGCGCCCACGCCTGGGCCAGCGCGATCTGGGCCTGTCGTAGCTCGGCTAGCTTGCCGTCGTGGTCGGGCCCGAACACGCGCGTGCCTTCAGACGCCGACAGCTCAACCTCCTCCAGTGTGGCCTGCATCTCCGCCCAGAGCGAGTCCGCCTTATCCGGCGCCCGCGACGATGAGGGCCGTCGCAGCGGCATCGTGAATGCGTTGTTAGCCGACGCCGCCGATACTGCTGCTGCTGCCTTGGACGGAGACCCCGGACCGCCTGCTCCTCCGCTGCCAACACCTCCACCCGTCTCGGACACAACGCCGCCCGATGACGTCGGCAGTGGCGCCGTGCTGCCCGCCACCTCCTGTCGCAGCCGCGATGTCGTCCGCTGTAGCGTCGGCATCACCGGCGACAGCACCCCACCGCTGCCTCCGCTGCTCATGCCCGTCCCACCACTGCCGCCTGCTCCCCCTCCGCTGCCTGGACCGCCCACCGCTCCAACATTGCCTGAAAGCGACACCTTGGACGCCGTCGGCGAACCCTGCACGAACAGAGCCGGTTGCGGCTCGCGCTGTCGGAATTTACCCTTGGTCCAGTGAGACATGGCTACATCTCGTCGGTCATTGGGCTGGTATGTGGGCTCTTCGGACTGCTCATCCGTCGTACATCTCGTAAATACATATCACCCGTTATCGTTTTAAACAATTTATCGCTTATATATATCTATCTACGCAGACGGGGTACTAAGTCCACACGTGATGAGTCTAAATCACAGTGGGTCTCTGAGGACACAACATTTTCTTCGCCTCAGGCTGCCGCATGCTCTAGGGCGAGGAAACCCTACCGAAATGTGGGTGCACCTTTTTTCCGCCCGCCCTATTGCAAAAAAAAGTTCACCATTGCTTTCGAGATTCCATCCCCCTCTCATCAACCAACAGAAACTCACCCCATTTCCGCGATCACCACACACGAATCGGTACGTCTCTAAGCGATGGCCCTCGATCCTCAGACATTGTTGTCGCTTCTTGTCTCTGCTTGCTGCGGAAGCCCTGTTTTTTTTCGACTCGGACTCCTTCTCACATTCTGTGGGCTGGAGACGTCAAAAATACAGAGGACAATGCGCCCGGCCTGCCAGCTGAAATCGTCAGAACACCCGCTAATCTGTGGTCTTTCTCTCTGCAGCAATCATGGGTAAAGGAAAGCCTCGTGGTCTTAACGCCGCCCGCAAGCTGCGGGACAACCGCCGCGAGCAGCGGTGGTCTGATCTGCACTACAAGAAGCGTGCTTTGGGCACTGCCTTCAAGTCGTCTCCCTTCGGTGGTTCTTCCCACGCCAAGGGAATCGTTCTCGAGAAGGTCGGCGTCGAGGCCAAGCAGCCCAACTCTGCCATTCGGAAGTGTGTCCGTGTGCAGCTGATCAAGAACGGCAAGAAGGTCACGGCTTTCGGTGAGTTCTCGTGGTCTCTCTACTTTGCTCTTTGTGCCAGGACGCCTGCTAAACGCTGCCTCCTCAGTCCCCAATGACGGTTGCCTGAACTTTGTGGACGAGAACGACGAGGTCCTCCTGGCCGGTTTCGGTCGCAAGGGCAAGGCCAAGGGTGATATTCCCGGTGTGCGCTTCAAGGTCGTCAAGGTGTCCGGTGTCGGTCTGATGGCTCTGTGGAAGGAGAAGAAGGAGAAGCCAAGATCTTAAACGGATCGCGGCGAGAGGCGAGGCAATGCAACTTACAAAAACTTAAACTCATACATGGGATATGGTCGCGACTACAAACAATGGCTTTGGCAGATGGGCGGCGCGAAGCAGGAGCACGCGAGGTCATTTGTCAAAAAGCTTGCTGGAGACCGGAGTCAGAGCACTTCGCCCGGCAGGGGAGTAGCGCCTGGGAGTCTTATGGTAGCTATGATCAAGAAATAAACTGTAAAAAACTTGACAATCGTCCCGGTGTCCTGCTGGTCGTCTGTTCGTCTGGGCATTGTTCTTTTTCGCATTATGGTTCTGTTGTACATCGGGGTAATAGTTCTATATCGCCTCAATAAGCGGCAACGGCCTTTCCTCCTTTTCCAGCTTTTCCTCCTGGTTCGCGTACTGTATCAGGTAGTCAGCGCCGAGACCAAGGCCAATAACACCACCCGTCAGCCAGCAGCCATTGACAAACCACCACCAGCAGTCCTTGACACTCTTGAGGTTGACGCGACGAATCATGATGCCCAGCGACACGAGTGCGCCGCCACAACTGCCGACATAAAAGGCCGGACCGGCGCCCGAGGCCACGCCTGCTGCAGCCAGAAGGCCGACCTGCACGACGGCCAGGCCGGACAGCACAGACTTGGTCTGGGCGTCGTGCTTGAGGGCGATGCTCTTGATGCCAGCCTTGGCGTCGTCCTTGATGTCCATGTGGGCGTAAATCATGTCGTAAAGCACCGTCCATGCGACGTTGGACGAGTACAGCAGGCCAGCAGCCAGCAGCGCGCTGTTGTTTGCGAGCAGGTCGACGCCGAGGGCCGGGAAGCCCATTATGGCGCCCCACGAAAAGGTCAGGCCGAGCACGAACTGTGGGTAGTACGTGACACGCTTCATGAGCGGGTACGTGGCCACGAGCGCGAGACTGGGGATGCCGTAGTAGAGGCACGATGTCGGGAACTGCACCAAGATGCCGAGGCCGGCCAGCAGCTGCGTCCCCGTGAAGGCGAGTCCGCGGAAGGGCGTGATGGCCTGGCGGGCGAGCGGCCGGTATCGCGTGCGCGCCACCATCGGGTCCAGGTTGCGGTCCCAGAGATCGTTGATGCTGCAGCCGGCACTGCGCATGATGAGAGCGCCCGCAAAGAAGAGCAGCGACGTGCCGGCCACGGTCCCGGGCGTCGCCATGGCCGGCTGCACCATGGGTGCCGCCATCAGCGTCGAGAAGAGGCAAGGGAAGAAGAGGTAGTACGTTCCTGTCGGCTTGTCGATGCGTGTCAGTTCTGCGTACGGAACCCAGGACGCTGGCAGGACCGAGAGGAGGCCTGAAGTCGGACGTGTGTATGGCGGCTGTGGCGGTGTCGTCGGCACATCTGCTGCCCCGGCCACGGCCGTCGTGTGGATGCGAGCCAGCATCCGGATTCCTGCATATGGCAGACGGACGGCGAGAAGCTGCTGCCGGTAGAGACTCGCTGGCCGTGCTAGCCGCATGCTGCGGCTGTAGAGAGACTTCATTGCTTTCTGTTCGTATAGCTGTCAGGGCTTCACTGGCATGGCCGAGCTCGCCGTCACAGGTGGCAATGGCTGGAAGGAGTTGTGAATATGTCCGTGTCTTGCACCGTAGCATGTGTGAAGCTTTTTGTGCCATGCACACGTGACCTAGCTCGTCTCCACAACGGCATGTAAGAGCAAACAGCTGCATCGCCATTCAAAGCTCCAACCAATAAGAAGCCGCAGCGTCACGAAGGCGCCCCCGCCTTTCTATTGGCCAGTTATTTCGAAGCAGGAAGGAGCGTTCTGGTAATCTCCTGCCGTCACTCGATGGAGGCACAGTGAATAGTTGGAGCAATCGTCTGGCTTTCTGATACATCTTCCTGAAACCTACACGCCGTTACATTGTGCATGAGCGGTGCTGTCCCGTCTTCCGCCCGTTGCGAGCGATCGAAATAGCCAATCTATGCCGCGTCGCGACACTGCTGCAGCGCGCGGCTCTGTTTCTAACTCGACGATCGCCAACCGAGCCTGTTTCTCACAACCACAATCGCCCACTTCATCCACCGAAGCAGCGGACACTTGACGAAGCAGAAACAGACATCTTTGCGGAAAGTTCCGCTGCTTGCGACGATGCCGAGCTCCCTCCATCCCCAGGCGAAGTTCGACCCGATCCCGCCAGACCTCGACCTGCACGACCTTGTTGACGACACGCCCAACTTTGAATGGGCCACTCAAATCTCGGCATCGGAGATCTTCACCCTCGGCCAGCAGCGCTTCGAGCAGCTGGTCTACATTCATGTCATCAACGGCGGGAAGCCGCTGGTGATCAACAACTGGAACGCCCGACTGCCAAGGCACCTGTTCAGCCCGCAATGGCTGCAGGACAACTACAACAAGAAGGAGGAGAACGTGTGGGACATCAACAACAAATGCAACATCCCCATGACGATGGGCCACTATCTGCGGTCGATGAAGCAGCTGACCGACCAATGGACGCCCCGAAACTTCCGTGACGAGCGCCGCCAGCGTCTGTATCTCAAGGACATGGACTGCCCGCCCGAGTGGACCGATCGGCTGCGCAAGGCTCTGCCGCTCAGCATCTTCTACCTCAACGAGAGCGTGGAGCCGCGGACGAGCAACCAGGACATGGACGACGACGGCATGTTTGTCGACACGCACCAGGCAGCTCGTGCCGGCGACCTGATGAGCAGCCTGCCGCCGGAGATGCGCGCCGAGAACCTCATGTGCTACATCGGCCACGAGGGCACATACACGCCTGCCCATCGCGAGATGTGCGCCAGCCTGGGCCAGAACATTATGGTGGAGGCGTCGAGCGCAGAAAACGGCGAGCAGCCGGGCAGCTCCATCTGGTTCATGACCGAGACAAAGGACCGCGAGGTCGTCGGCGAGTACTTTCTGTCGATGCTGGGCCACGATGTCGAGATCGAGAAGCACTTTGCGCAGATCAACGCGTGGAAGAAGGCGACCTTCCCCGTCTACATTGTCGAGCAGCGGCCGGGCGACCTGATTCTCGTACCGCCGCTGGCGCCACACCAGGTGTGGAACCGCGGCACGCGCACAATCAAGGTGGCATGGAACCGCACCGTGGTCGAAACGCTCGACATGGCGCTGCACGAGGCCCTTCCCAAGGCGCGGCTCGTCTGCCGCGACGAGCAGTACAAGAACAAGGCCATCATCTACTACACGCTCAGCAAGTACTATGCCGAGCTCGAGGGTGCCAGCTCCGACCACCAGCTGGCGACGTTTGGCATCAGCCAGGACGTGACGGGCAGCTCCGTGCGGACGCAGCAGGTGGCCGGCGACTTCAAAAAGCTGCTGCAGCTGTACGCCGAGATCCTCGTGGACGAGATGTTTGGCATCAAGGAGAAGAACATTGAGTACATCCCGTTCGACTCCAATATCACATGCTCGTACTGCCGGGCCAACATCTTCAACCGTTTCCTGACCTGCACACACTGCACGCGACAGCTGGCCGAGGGCGAAGACGACACGTACGACATCTGCATGGAATGCTACGCCATAGGCCGGTCGTGTGCGTGCGTGTCGGGCCTGAGCTGGTGCGAGCAGTGGCCGTGGGAGGAGCTGGTGGACAACTACGAGCGCTGGCGGGCCATGGTGATCAGCAACGACGGCTTCATCGACGCGTTTGCGTCGCCGTCGGCCCTGCAGGTGGCCAGGCTGCGCACGGGACACAAGACCGTGGCGCAGATCTGCCAGGAGCAACTGCAGCGACGGCCGTTTCGCGACATCCACCAGCCACTGCCAGCGAAACCGGACCGGGAGCTGTCGGAGCCCGAGGTGGACGATGACGGCCGGGTCAAGAAGAAGAAGAAGCCGTTGCGCACACCAAAGAAGGGCGACACGTACCGGTGCCACTCGTGCTGCCACAAGGACCACCGGTACCGGCTTGCCTTCTGCACGACGCCCGGCTGCGCGGAGGCCTACTGCTACGGCGTGCTGTACCGGGGCTTCGATCTGATGCCGCAGACGGTGATGCAGCAGGAGTATTGGAAGTGTCCGCGCTGTCTGAAGATCTGCAACTGCGGCGCGTGTCGGCGAGGCGGCCTGACGAAGCCGTACGTTCCCAAGAGCACGCTGCTCGGCCACGACACGCGGCCGATTGCAGACGACCGCAGTGTGGAGTCGCTGATCAACTTCAAGCTGCACAACCTGCTCTGGCTGCGCAACGGCGGCGAAGAGGGCCGCAGCAAGGACAGTCTGCGCATGCAGCGACTGCGCCAAGCGGCCGATGAGGCCAAGGCGGCACAGAAAGAGAATGGCGGGGATATGGCGCACGGCATAAACATTGTCGATGGTGTGGACGGTGTGAACGGTGTGGACGGTGTGGAAGTTGTTGACGGTGTGGATGTCATGGAAGGGGTGGACGGCATGGACGGATATGCGACGCAGAACGGAGAATACGACGGACACGACGTCAGCATGTTGAGCAACGGCTACGCGACTGGTGTTCACTCGTCGTTCCCAACGGCAGAGACAGGTCTGGACAGCCAGGCGCAGTCGCTACAGAACTACCCTGATCCGACCGGGTATGCAGACCCTAGCGAGGAGATGATGACAATGTTTGGCCGGGCATACTACCAGAACGACGACAGCCCCGACAAGATCCTGTTCGACCCGTACAGCGAGCCACCGCCACAGCAGCTGCCGGTCGGACTGGGACTGACGGACGAGCCGCCTGAGTTTCTAGACAGCTTTGAGCAGAGGCCGACACGGCGGCCGCGGCAGGAGAAGGACATCGACCCCGACTACCGGGGGCCAAAGTCACACCGCAAGAAGGCGCGGCCTTTGAGCGATCTGGAGATGCACCTGGACCCGGCGCTCTTGGCCGTGAACGCAGCCCCGCCAGCCATCCAGAGCATGCCGTCGTCAGCTGTAGCAGACGTCAACAGCGTGTCGGTGGTGGCCGATGGTGGCGACAGCAACGGTGTGTCCGATCCTTCTTCGGCCGGTGTGGCAACCGATGCTACGGCCAGCAGTGCAGAGCAGCATAGCACTCCTGTCGCCTTAGCCTCCAGACCTGCAGCACCAGTGGCGTCCACGGATCAACCGGACATGCACATGAACGGCTCGCAAGCAGACGGCATGGCAGAGCTGCAGGCGGCAAGAGACAACGAAGGCAAAGATGACAGCAACGAGAGAGGGCCGTCGACTGGCTTCCCGGCCAACGTGCCTGAGCTGCGACACGCACGGCCAAAGAAGTCGTACGTGGTGGAGATTGATAGCGATGCGGACGACGAGCTGCTGGACGTTGACGCGTTGCTGGACATGGCTGCGTCTGCGTCTGCGGAAGAGGCTGAAGCGGACACGCAGCTGAAGCGGCCGGTGGCGCTGGCTGCGTCTCCAAAAGCTGATGCTGCTGCTCCTTCTCCTTCTCCTGCTCCTACTCCTGCTCCAGCTCCTGCTCCAGCTCCTGCTCCACGTAAGCGTGGCCGTCCGCGGAAATCGGACGCAAGCATAGGCGTGTTGTCCGGGCTCTTCTCCAACGACCTGTCGAGCGATGTGCCAACGGCTTCGATCTCGCGCTCTAGGTCCGAAGGTAAGGAGGAAACCCATACCAGACGTGGTCGGCCACGTCGCAGCCAACACGACAACACGCCCACTGTGGTCGTGCCAGAGCTGCCAAAGCGACGACCAGGACGTCCGCCTAAGAAGCAGACATCCCCTGCTGCACCTCCTACACAGCAAGAAGTGTCGACACAGTTCCTATCGATGGCTGAACGCATGGCTCTCCGGGGTAAGAAGTTCCGGATCCGGCGTAAGTCGCCGAAAAGGGACCAGGAGGAAGCCGTGGTAGCGGAAGCATCAGCAGGAGCATCTGTCGAGCCTGAATTCGAGACGACAGAAAACGCGCCAAAACCAGCGACGGTACCGACAGGGCTGTCCAACATTTCTATACGGATTGGAATGCCGGCGGTTTCACGAGGACCACAACAGCTGCAGCCAGCAGAGGAAGTGGTTGAGGACGTGGTTGAGGAAGAAGTAGAAGCCGCAGTGGCGCCTTCAGTGGCCAAACGCAGATCCGGGCCGACGGTGGTGCGGCTGATGGAGTCGGAGAATAGCAGCGACGATGGGAACGTTGACGAGGGCAGCAGCGCCGGAAGCGACAAGGAAGGAGACTACCGTCCAAACAAGAGCAGCAGTGGCAGCAATGCGGCCGAGCTGAAGCGACTCCGCAGAATCAGCAGCTCCAGCGATAGCGATGCGTCAGACGACGATAGACGACAGGCTGCGGCTACAGTGCCAAAGTTTTATGCGCGACGAGGCGGCGGGCGAGGCCGTGGAGTCCGTGGAGGGGGTCGTGCACGTGGTCGAGGCCGTGGACGAGGAGTGGTTCACAGGCTGTAGAGGGTTCTACCTTTTACATCAAGGAATGCACGAAACGGATAGCCGGCCAATGGAGATTGTTTACAACGAATCTGTTCTCTCTCGTGGATCTGGGCTATCTTCTCCTTTAACCCTCACTCAAGCCCGGACGGTCGGGTTGTCCAGGCCCTTTGACGTCGTCTTGGCCTTGCCAGCCTCCTTCAACGGCAGTTTCGGGCTGTCACTCTTGTCGGCCTTGATGGCCTCCTCGCTGTCGGATGCAAGGCCGGCCATCCACTCGCCGCGGCCCTCCTTCTGCTGTGCGAGCGACTTGTTCTTGAGCTGTTCAACGGCGAAGTCGGGGTCTTCTAGTGGGGCCGTCAGTCAGTTCTGGCCTTTGAAGTTCTAGTGGAGGCCTCTCCTCCGCGTTGCTCGAAACACACCTGCCTCGGACTCCTTGTGTCGAAGCACAGCCGACAGGGACAGTGGCCGTGTCTGGACGGCCAGCGGGCGCAGAGGTGGCAGCGGCCGGACTTGACGCTTTGGGAGGAGAGAACGTAGGGACACGGCGACAGAAGTCATTTCAAAGGGCGGATGTGTGTATATTGCTGGTTGGTCGTATGTAAGATTGTCATTTGTCAAGAGAACCCAGGCACGAGAGGACGGTCTCGGGAGACAGCCTGGTGGTGAAGAACAAAGATCATGATGGATGTAATGACGTCAGAGGTTGATGCTGTATGACGTGCAAGTAATAATGGAGTAGACAGAAAGAAAGAGAAGTACACAAGAGAGAATGGCGATCAAGTCACGTGGACTCTTGTTCCTTGCCCATAACTCCGTACTCGTCGAATACCACACAGTGCGTCATCTGACGTCCGATGCAGGCGATGGTCGATCTTGGCAGGTCGACACACCGCCACTCTGATGGATCTGTGTTGCACTCGTTGCATTGATCGTTCTCTAAAGGGTATAAACAGCCTTGTAAATCAGATGTCCTCTCTTGTGCTCCATGTGCTCCTTGTGCCAGCAGCCGCAGCTTTGTAATATATTACGTAACGTACAGAAGTAAAGATATAAATGGAAGAAAAAAGAAACATAATTAAGGAAACGAAAGAGGCTATCCGGGCATCTCGTAGTGTGGCGCCACGGAAACTGGATGCAGCTCGTAGGCAGGCACCTCCTGCGGCAGCACGTGTATATCGGCAGCAGTCTTGGCGAACATGATAGACGAGGTACTGGGGACGTCGTCCGTCCGTATGAGCGGCACATTGCGGCACTGCTGCAGGCGGCGACGCCGGCGGAAGAGCCAGAGGAAGAGGCCGGCCAGGGCGGCAACAAGGGCGACAACAGCGACGACAACACCAGCGGTGGCACTGGCGGATAGGCCAGCACTGGTGTGACGGTCCGAGGCGTCGACAGAGATGGTAGGACTGTTGGAGGCCGAGGAGGCGCTAGAGTTGGCAGTGTCGGCACAGAAGTCGGTGACGACATTGCCGGCAGTGTCGACGGCGACGAGATCCTCGGCAGCGGTGGGATTGGCCTCCCAGAGGGTAAAGTGGCCGGCATCCTGGTTGACGAGCAGGTAGGCAGCAGCAAAGAGCTGGCGGCCGATCTCGGGCAGGGCATTGGCCTCGTCGGCCTGCAGGGAGTCGATGAGGAGGTCGGGTTCGGTGGCATTGGCGATGAGGTCGCCGGTGGTCTGGTTGATGTAGACATGGGGCACGACGAGCTGTTCGTTGGGGATGCGGATGCTGGGGCCGTGCTGGAGGGTGATGGTGAGGGCGCCGGCATAGGGCTGGCCGGCGGCGACGAGGTAGCGCATGTTCCAGTAGTAGAGGCCGAGGGAGCGGCCAAGGGCGTTGACGTTGGTGTCGGTGAGGGTCATCATGTTGGCAAAGTAGGGGTTGAGCGGGAGGCGGAAGAGGGAAGCGAGCCCGGGCTGCAGACAGGCCTGTAGGACGGTGGTGCTGTTGGGGAAGATGCTGGCGGTGGTGCTGTTGGGGAAATTGAGCACGATGTCGGTGATGTTGACGGCCATCTGGGACGAGCAGACGCCGCCGGCGGGCGCGAGCGGCTGTGTGTATCCGCTGCCGACGACCTTGGCCCGGTCGAAACCGCCGAGGACGAGGCTGCCGTCGAGCTGGGCGGTCGACGAGCGCGGCGAGTCGCTGCCGAGGAAAAAGGCCCAGCTGCGCGAGGCGATCTGGCCGGTGGTTCGCAGGGCCGCCAGCAGGCTCGAGTTGGCGCCCAGGCCGACGTCGACCTGCGGAAAGTACTCGTCCGACTGGTCACCCGGGTTGCTCAGGGCCACGCCCAGCGGGAAGCCGGCCAGGGTGACGTTGTCGGACAGCCGCACGGTGTCGGCGACCTCGTTCAGCTGCACCGTCTGGCTGTCGTTGGCAAATTGGCTGGCGCCGGCGGGCGTGCGGGTTGTGGACGTCAGCGGGTTGTAGGCACCGCCGCGGAAAGTCGTGCAGGCGCTGTCGGTCCAGCTGCCGGGACCGGGGCTGTTGTCGAGGCAGAAGCCGTCGGTGCCGTAGAAGATGGTGTTATTTTGAGGTCTGGGGGGGAGGATGTCAGAAGAAGAGAATCACAGAAGGACAGATGGACAGAAGGACAGAACAGAAGGACAGAACAGAAGGACAGAACAGAAGGACAGAACAGAAGGACAGCAGGACAGGATAGAAGGACAGACAGAAGGACAGAACAGAAAAAAAGAATAAACAGAAGAACAAAAGAAAATAGAACAGAAAATCAAATCAAATCATCACTCACACTGCTGGCATCAAAGCAAACATCTGTGCCGGCTCGCCCACAGCAAGCTCAATCCCTCGTGCCACCTTGCTGTTCGGCAGGCTCACGTTGCCAATCCGGAGACCGACCGGATAGGATGCACAAGTCATGGTGCAGACAAGTGTACGACCGTATCGTTAGATCAAAGAAAAACCAGAAAAAATCAACAACCAGAACAAAGACCAAATCACCAAGGACACAGGCGAGTATTTACAGCCACATGCAGACTATTCATAGCATCTCAGACGAAAAGACAATTAAACACCAACAGCCACAGCGGGCTCCTTCGAGGACCCTGGGATGCATATGATGTATCGAGCGAGGCTCCCCACTCGAAAGGTTTCGCGGCTGCTCTGCGAAGCCTCTAGGTCGTAAGAGTGGATTTTCACTGCTGCGGTACATTGTGAGCGAAACATACAACATGTTGGCGGAGAGGAAGAAGCGAATGGAATAGCGAGATTGGCCCTATTCAGAAGTAAGCGCTTACAGCGAGAGGCCCAGTAGACGAGCCTTGCCACTTGTCAGTAACATGCTTATTTTAGGAACATCCGCGCCGGCCAATCAGAACGTCTATTTTGTGGGGCACACGGCCTGTAGTCCGTTCCCTGGCCACTTACAGCAAAGCATAAAACGTCGCATTAACCGCTAACCCTTGAAAGGACGTCTGTCAAGCCGCAAACAGCACAAAGCTGAAGCAGCCCTAACCTGCGAGGGAGAGTACATGCTCCAGGCGCGCGCTTCAATGCTTCTCGTCTCACTGGATGGCCCCACCATCTCACCCTCTGCCAAGGAGACGTCCTTTGATGTGATATTAGACGTGTGATATCTGTCTGTGCCGTGTCTGATGTCCGTACTAATGCAGGCGGTTGCCCTCTTGTCTGGCGAGCTCCCTCGGCCAAACTGCCAGTCCATCCGTTCAGCATGTTTGCACGCGTAGTTCCGCTCCAGCGCCGGAAGGCCTCGATTGTCCTCGCCCTTGTCCTCTCCCTGACCGTCTTCACCCTCCTCAGTCCGGCCTGGCGGCCATTCACAAACCCTCTGCCCCGATGGTCTTCGTCTGGGACGGCGGCACCAACACCAACACCATCCTCCCTACCACTGATCCCCGAGCTGGAGGCCATTGCACGCGCAACCCCCCTGGCTGACGAGTACTGTCACCGACGGTTCACGGCCAGCTACCTGGAAGACCTGCGTGACCACGCGTTCCAGTACTGCTCCGAGCCGTCCTCCTCGTCGCGGCTGACCTGTTTCCACGCCCACGCCCGGTCTGACAACGAGGCCGACTCGTTCTGTCTGGCGTCGGGCGCCCGTCTGGACGTCAGCCAGAGTCGCTTCGTGCTCGACTGCGCCGTGCGCGAGCCCGCGGCCGACGAGACGGCCCACGGCATCGTGTCGCTGGACGAGCTGCGCCCGTACTGGTATCAGACCGGGCCGCGGACGATCCTGGACGAGTTTGTGCGCATCGAGCCGGCGACGACGGCCGAGACTGACAGCACGACAGAACCCCCCCCTTTCGTGCTGCTGGTCAAACGCGAGGGCAACGGCAACCTGTGGCACTGTCTGATGGAGATCTGGGCGATGACCATGTCGATGGACGTGCTGCGGATGAGCCGGGGTTCCGGCAGCGAACCAGACCAGCAGCAGCCGCTCTTCCGCTTCCCCAACGACATGGAGCGCACACAGGTGGTCGTGCTGGACGACCACGACCTGGACGGGCCGACATACGATCTCTGGCGGCTGTTCTCACACCGTCCGGCCGTGCGGCTGCGCGACGTCGTGGCCGATCCGTCGCGGCTGGTCGGCAGCCAAAACGGCACGGCGCCTGTGCAGCTGATCCTGCCGCTGCCGGGCGCGAGCAACCCGCTGTGGCAGAACGACTGGGCGCTGCGTGGCTGTGGTTCTGGCACGGCTGACGCCCCGTTGCTGCGTCTCTTTGTGCGGCGCGTGCTGGCGCGGCTGGACATCGTGCCCGCCGTCGGACCGCGCGTCCAGCCAGAGACGCCAGACCAGGCCGTCACACTTACCTTTCTCGACCGGCGAGGCAGCCGCCGGCTGCTCCATCAGGATGCTTTGTTGGCACGGCTCCAGACCGCCTATCCGGCCGGCCGCATCGTCCTGCAGGTCGTCGACATGGCCGCGCTCTCGCTCGTCCAGCAGATCCGCCTCGTCCAGCAGACCGATGTGCTCGTCGGCGTGCACGGCGCCGCCCTGACCCATGCCATGTTCATGCGCGAGGCCGGTGGCGGCGCCGTCGTCGAGATCCAGCCCGCTGGCCTTGGCTACCGCGGCTTCCGCAACCTCGCCACGATGCGTGGACTGCACTACTTCTCGACCCAGGCAGAGATCGTGCCACCCGGCCAGGAGGACCAGCCAGGCCAGGAAACACACCCAAACGAACTCGCCCGGCGCGACGGCGAGTGGCAGTTCTCCAACGTGCGCATCGAACAGGACCGCTTCCTGCAGCTGCTGGACGCTGCCATCAAGTCACAGTACAGCGTCGGCCAGCGCAACTGGGACGTGGTGTGAGGTCAGGATAGTGGCAGTAGCATGGTAGCATTACGAGCGTCATCACGAGCGGTTTGGATATGGGTTACGGATATGGGGATAATTACGTTTGACTTGCACGGCCTTTTACGTCGTAACAATATACCAACATAATTGCATACAAGCGTCGACATAATGATCAACGCGGACGAATGAACGCATTCTTTTTTTAGACGAACTATACGTTTTAATATCAGATTTGTGTGCGCTTCAAAAGCCTACCTATTTCCACCAAATTAAAACGTATAAACAAATCTTACCAATATTGCCTTATTTTACTACCTAGTAAAGTAATCACAATTTGCCACGACTATCCGTACAGAGATGCATATTCGAAAGATCTCATTCGAAATGCCCGTACGCAATCACCGCCTTGAAAGCCGCGGTGTAACGATACCAACGCATCCAGTCACATGACCGCACACAACCCACCGACATGACCCCATTGTTGGGCAGCGGTTGCCGATCGGCCGTTGGCATTTCTGCCTTTTAATATGGCATTCCGCAAAAAGCATCCACCCTGGCATCTACCCACCGCATCTTGCTCCACCTGAATTTCGCAAAATTACCTGTGCAATCTGCCTCATGCCATTGCAGTACGTCGTATGTACTATATGCCATGGCCCAGATCCTCCGCCCTGCCCCAGGCTGACATCCAAGGCAGACAGCCGAGGCCAACGGCGACGAAAGGCCAGACCACCGAAGACGAAAGTCCAGACGAGCAAGACGGGCGAGCGAGTACCTGACTGAGCCCGTCTCCGCCTCCTGAAACCTCACTGGCCCGGGGGGAAACGCCGGCTCACGCAGCTGTGCCCAGCCTGCTTTTTCTCTACATCAGCACCATCACCATCCCTTGTCGACGGTTCCACCCACCCTCCAACTCCAAGGTACTCGACACATAGCCTCGCCCCCTTGCCTGCATCCAGCAAGGCGCCGCCTGACGACTGGTCAACAGCGCCAGTGCCACTCCCATCAGGTAGGACGTGCAGCCAGCTTGCAGAAGAACGACGCCCGTCTGCCAGACACGCTCTCTCGACCGGAGTCAGATACGAGCACCTCATCCAAACGGCGCTCCCTCCGCGCGCCCCTCCCTCTCTCGCCCCCTCCCCCTTGTCCACACACAGCCTGCCACCACCTCTTGCATTCCGTACCCGTTCCACTGTCTTTTTCCGTTTCGCAAACGCCCCCTCCTCCTTCGGCCGACCAGACAGGGGTCCGGTCTCTGACCTTTCAGGCACTGTGCACGGAGTATCTTGCGTCGTAGCGTCAGAGCCCCGGTTCTTTCTCATTGCGCTGTGCGTCACCTTTCCCACTACCCTGTGGCGCTCCGTGTGGTCCGTAGCGAAATGGCCAGGGGCTCCACCAGCCACGGACTGTACAAAAGTGTACTCCGTACTCCGTCTTTTTGCCGCATGCTCGTATACTCGTACTCCGTACTTGGGTACCTTGCGGACACCGCCCATTCATCTTTCAAACCTCCCAATGCAGCATGTGTCCCCATTTCCGCGCCCAAACAGCAGACTGCCCCTCATATTACGTGTTTTGGATTTTGCGGGCCGGTATAACTGTTATGCTGGACTGTGCAGTGGTGTTGTGCTGAGCTGTTCGGCCCTGCATGCCGCCAGACCCGGTCGGGTGACCTGTGCAGTGAACAAAAATACATCTCACAAAAAAACAACCACAACAACAGCGCGTACAGCGAGCACCGAAACAACGAACCAGCCAGAACCAGAATCCATCCCCGTCCTCGCTGCCCGGCTCTTCCTCGTGGCTTCGGCCATGCCTTTTCCATCCTCCCCATCGGAAAGACGAGGAGGCCCGAGAACCGGCGCGCCTACGACGTACTGCCCAGCCCTCGATCGCGCGACCCGGAGCACCGTGCCTCAGCCTGCCGGCACTGTCCTGCAGCCGATGCAATCTGGGCTGCACATGGCCACCGTAAATTGCACTTTGCTCTAGATACAGACCGGCCTAGGCCCCTTGCGACGTAGCGCCTTCTCCGCTCTGCCCAATGGACCGCCGCAAAAAGGGGTGGCGAAGGTATGGTGGGGACAATAACAACAAGGGGGGTCGCCCTGTGGAGACTAGTCTTTTTACTGCTCACAGTGTCCCAGTTTCTATTTCCGCCGAATTAGGTATCTTGTGTGCACCATCCGCTGCCTCTCCTTTGTTTTTTCACGCTGCCTCCTTGCCCCTTCCGTCTTCGGGTTGGTCCCTGGCTCCTCTCTGAGGCCCGGTTGCCGCTGCTGATTGGCCCGCCCAAGCGCTGCGCCTCGCCACACTGTGCCTGTCATGCACCCTCCTGCCCCCAACCGCCTGGAACCTCTTTGTCTGCCCCCGTAGCGTCTGGCCATGCACGTACTGCTGCCTCTCGTCGTCCTTGCATGCCAGCCTGTCCCTGAATGCACTAGAACCAGAGGCCTCTGCTGTTTTTGCCGGGACCCACTGACCTGTGCGCACCACTCTTCGCTCCTTCCTCCCCCCCGGCTGACCTGGTCTGCTGGCCTTGCTCAGGCTGCCCATACTCGCCCTCCCCCGGCCCACTCCCCTTCCCGCCATTTCCCTCTTTTCCCTTTCCACCCTTCGCATCTCTCTGTACTCCGTATCTTGCTCTCCACCAACCATCCAATCTTCGAACCAATACTTCTCCCTCTCAATCTCCCACTCTTTCCCATTCCCTTTTCTCT
The DNA here is from genome assembly GCA_019925595.1 of Grosmannia huntii. Lineage (NCBI taxonomy): Eukaryota > Fungi > Ascomycota > Sordariomycetes > Ophiostomatales > Ophiostomataceae > Grosmannia > Grosmannia huntii. The sequence goes on from JADHKJ010000034.1 coordinate 188,027, forward strand.
TCAACATTTCCCCTCTCTTCCACATCCCACGTCCCCCCGACTTCTTTTCAATCCCTCCTCACATAAACATCCTTGCCTCCCGGCACACCGAACCATCCCCTTCTTCAAACAATTGTTTTGCGACAAAAATACCTCAATTCTTCCTTCTTCCGTCACCTCTCAATCTATGCTTCTCGGCCTCACCGCACTTGCACAGCCAGCGATTTCGAATTGAGTTCGAACTGCCTCCATAAGCAACCCCCTTTAGCGTCGACTAAGGAGAGACACCCCTTGAACAACAAAACCACGCCACCTCCCAGTCATCCGGACATTTTAAATCGCTCCACCAACCAAACTGCCCACCACGGCTTCTCGCTGCTCAACATCATCACTCTGATCTGATCGACCTTTCATCATTATTGGCTTGCCCTCTCCACAACATCTCGTCAACATGTCTGCTTATTACTACAATGCTCACCAGCAACACCCGACGCCAACAATGGCGTCGGCGGTCGGCCACAGCCACCACGGCGGCCGCAATCGACGGGCACCGCGTCTCTCCATGTCTCAGAACGGCCACAAGCAGCAACAACAACAGCATCACCACCAGCAACAACAACATCAACAGCAGCAGCAGTATCGCCAGATCCGCTCCATCAAGGAAATGACCGACAGTCTCAACCTCAACACCTTCCGCGTCAAGTTCGAAGCTGGCCGTTCTTTCGATCTAGAAGACGACATGGAGTTCTGTCCTGGCCTGCTGTCTGAAAACGACGTAAGTGATCTTTGATTCGTCTTTATGAAGGATGATGTTCTTGCACGTCACTGCCTTGTCTGGCATCGTCCTCATGACTCATATTCTTACGCACCTCGCTTTCAGTTGGTGTCCATCCACAGTTCTTCTGAGCGCTCGTCATTGGCCAGCAACTCTCCGGAAAACTCGCCATCTCAGCCTTCGCAGGTGGCACCAATCTTTTCTCTGAACGCATCGTCACCTTCATTTACTCTCCCAACTCTGACACAACAAGCAACGAAGTTGTACCAACCTGCGGCCACTCGTGCTCGTAATCCCATCCCGATTGTTCACCCTTCATCGCGCCCGGCATCGCATATCAGCATGTCTACGCCCATCCCGCCTTCTGGATCCCCAGGCATGCGCATCCCACAGCAGATTGGTGCCGTATGGTAGAGTCGACTGGACTGCACGCCTTGCTTGCGTTCACGCACACGGGTGGTGCAGCCTAGTCGTCGACCCTTTGTCGGCATTGGTGTGTGTGCGGGATGACTAAAATTTAAGAAACCCAACTTGTCACTTCTCGACAGCTGGGCATCTTCTAGGCGCGAGCACCGGACAGACGGAAATCAAAACCAAAACAATAGAAACGACTGATATTCGATAGCCCTTTTACGCGCGCGCGTGGGTTCGGATGAACGACAGCAAGCAAACAGAGTGGGTACGCGCACCTTTGACCAGCTACCTTGCAACATCTTGGGACGTTCTCGCCAATCAATCCAACCTTCCCATCTATATAAACAATTTTTTGGCTGTTCAACGCGGACTTTTGACTGCTTCATAAGCGAATACTCAACACTCTTGCTTCTGTCCGACCAGCGAGCAACGGACGATAATCGATACCTTGTTTCTGTTTCTTTTTCTCTTCCATTCCCTCTTCTTTTCCTCTTCTCTCTTTTGTTCAATCTTTGGCTTTTTTCCACGGTAAACAAAAAAGAAACGAAGAAAATACCCGATCTGGATGTCCGGTGCTCTCAGTCTCGAAAGATGGCGATTGTCTCGATTCGACGACTTGGCGTTTCTTAATTTTTTTCGATTTCTTCGGTCACGGATACAAACGTTTCTCGACAAAATTATAATCCCTGCATATATCGGTATCTACAACGGAGTTCTTGCGGCTTTGCATCATTTCATGTCTTCCTATAAAGGAGCGGGCGACATTTTTGTTTCGACAATGATAAAATACGGCTGATCACGGGTATACGAGATGAAAGAACACACTTTCATAGAACGAGCGTCTTCGGACGGCCTCTTCTCTCTCATTTTTCATGGTTCTGGTTTTTTTGGTTTTCCGCAAATGGAGATACTACGGCGACAGGATAAGAGTCGCTGCTTATTGGTGTTCTGATGTGCTATTTTGGTTTTGGCCAACTGCGAAGGGTTTGTCTAGGAGCAACATCGGGGAGGTTGGCAGGCAAAGAAAGGGCCTAGCGGCCCTTGCGTGTTCACGTTTGGGTTTTGGTATTTTTTTTTGCATGTCTGTTTTTGGTTGGGTCTTTCGTGTCTCCTTTGATATCTTGCCGCTCTATCTCTATTTCTCCATGTTATTTTTCTGGTTCTTGGGGCATCGTGTACAAGCTCTGTTTTCTTAGCAGCTGCAGGACTCTGGTCAAGGAAGGGTTTCTGAGGAGTCGGTTTCTGCTTTGCTTTTCTGCTTCGGAGATTCCCGTGTCGCAACTGAGAGATAGTGGAGCAAAGGAGCATCGTGTATTCTGCATCTTCCTCGTGGTTCAGTGGCAGCGACGGATAATATCGGCCAGCCGTTTTTGTGACGTTTTGTTGGATTGTGTTACCATGTGTGATGATGTCGTGTGCAAATTAGCTGAGAAGACGACGCCTCTTGGCGCTGCGAACGGGAAAAGACTCAAATGAAAGAAATATGACCTTACGAGCTTGAAGCAGTGACAAGTGGGCGTGATTGGCTACGATCATGAAGAACAGGGCCAGGCGCTCTGATACTAGCCACTAGGACAGCACCTGACGCTTAGGGCAGAGATCGACAATGTGAAGGTGTGCTGCTTTGTGATGCCTGTCGGTAGCTTTTGGCGTCACTGAAGGCATCGGGCAGCGTATTGTGTTAGTAGACTTGTAGCGCTATTATATAATCACTTGAGTGCGAAGCGAGAGCATCCGCGCCTGCCTGTCTTGGCCATGATTTCGTACTTCGTCCATTAAGTAAAGCTCATATCATCATATCATCGATCCAAGCCTCGGACCTTGACGAAGCGGTTGATCTGCTCCCGCGTCAGCTTCTCGTTGTACTCATCGCTGCAGACGTAGAACGAGATGAGCTCCTGCGTGCAGTCGATGATTGCCTCCATGTCGAGTCCGCTGTCGGCGAGCCACTTGATCAGCCACTGCAGCATAGCGCCTCTTCCACCGTCCTGCGGGCTGCTGTCGTCGCCAGCCGCAGCGGAGCCGGCCTGCTGCCCGCCTTGCTGGACGGGCTGCTGGTTGCCGGAAGCCGCTGCTGCTGCCGCTGCCGCCGCCGCTGCTGCTGCTCCGCTGGCAGCGTTCATGCCCAAGCCACCGCCCCCGACGATGCTGTTCATGCCGGCCATGTTCATGCCGCCCAGATTCATAGTGCCCATGCCCATGCCGGCCATGGTGCCCATGGTGACCGCCATGCTGCCGATGCTGCCGATGGCGCCCAGCGCCACCAGACTGCTGCCCATGGTGGGCGTGCCGCCGCCGCCGCCGCCACCACCGGCGGCGTTTTGTTGGGACGCCGCCACGGCGGCTGCACGGGCCTGTGCCTGGGCCAGAGCAGCCGCCAAGCCGCCGGGAATGTTGGGGGTGCCGACACCCATGCCAGGCGTGCCCGGCAACATGCTGCCGCCGCTGCCGCCGCCCGGCGTGTTGCTGCCACCGGGCGTATTGGTGGCACCAGGACCGCCGAGCGTTGATAGCGACGAGTAGGACGCGTGCAGCTGGGGCGGTGCTGGCAGAGACGAGGGTCCGTGGAGGCCGGCGCCGCCGCCGGGGGTCATACCGCCGACGCTGCCACCAGCTCCACCGACGGCCGTGTTGGCTCCGGTGCCGGCAGCCCCTGGACCACCTGCGCCTCCTCCACCCGCTGCACCGACCACCCCTGCACCTCCAGCCCCTGTACCGCCTCCCACACCTCCGCCTCCTCCGGCACCGCCACCGCCACCGCCGGCTCCTCCTCCCGGCGGCAGCACCAGAGCCCACAACAGCGCGGTCACGGCGATGACGTGGGGCGGGTACAGCAGCGGCAGGTCGGTCATGTAGTGGTCGTTCACCACGCTCCAGGCATGGGCCAGCTCGTCCGGATGCAGGCCCAGCTCGCCCTGCAGCGACAGCAGGGTGCGGTAGGGAGCGTGGACGATGAGCTGCGAGCGCATCTCAGAGATGAGGTAGAACTCACACTCGCCAATGCGTGTGATCTCGAGGCAGTGCGCGCCCACGTCCGGCCATAGACCCTTGGCCTCCTGCGAGACCTGCCGGATGTGCTGCGGACACTCCTCCGTCTTGCAGGCGAGGTACAGCGCCGTCGTCATGACCAGATATGGATTCGTCCGTCGTAGCTCCACCTGCAGGTAGAAACGCTTGAGGTACACCTGTGCCGTCGCCAGTGCCTGCTGTCGCACGTTCATCCGCTTTCCCAGCCGGTTGAGCTCTGCCAGGGTCAGTGAGAGGGAGGGAACCAAGGGAAATAAGGGACGCCACAAACTCACGCTGGAAGAAAAACATGTTCAGGTATCGCTGTTCCGGCAGCGGGCACATCTGCACCAGGCTGCGCTCCTCTTCCTGCCGCCGCTGCCGCCGCGCCGCCAGCTGCTCCTTGCTGAACTCCCAGAACCGTCGCTGCGTCGAGTCCCAGTAGCTGGCTGCCATTGTTGCTGTTGCTGTCGAGCTCCCGAGTAGAGCTCTAGGAAGCTGGACAAATAGGCAGGAGGTCGGTGCAGCATGGACACGTGATATGGAAATGCGCCTGTCCCCACTTGTCTGCCTAACGAACGGCAAGATTGAATGAACGCCTTGCCTTGTGTCGAGCATATTGGGAGTTGCCCCGCCATTTGTTCCCTAATACAACTCACCCTGATCACAGTTGACCGAACATCGATGTGTAGGGAGGTTGGGAGATCAAACATCGACCCTCCCGATGGCCAGAGACTAAATTTCTACGCCAAAGACAGTCACAAGGCTGAGCCTAGACTAAGAATGCGGCTGCTGCATCGTGACAGTGCCGGCAAAACCGCCTGGCTTGCTTCCCAAACCACATCACTCCACCTCCCTATGCGATTCTTTCACACACGTGGGGTGACGAAGAGGTTATGTTTTCAGACATTCAGAATGACTCCTTCGAGAAGAAACTTGGCTATGACAAGATCCGTTTCTGTGGGAAACAGGCATCTTGTGATAGCTTCAGTACTTCTGGGTGGATACCTGCTGTATTGACAAGTCCATTTCTGCCGAACTACACGAATCACTAATCCGAATGTTTACATGGTACCGCTGTGCTACCAAGTGCTACGTGTATATGTCAGTCGTTATGGCAGAAGATCTGAACGCGGACCGCTCAAAGACGAAGCGCTTGAAGACGAGCGCTGAATTCATCGACCCGTGGCAGCCCGACTTTCGAAAAAGCAAATGGTTTACCCACGGATGGACCCTCCAAGAGCTCATCGCCCCGACTCAGCTCGAATTCGTTTCGGCAGATGGTCGGCGACTCGGGCGACCGAAATGACTTGGAACAGCAAATTCATGAGCTTACGAAATTCCTGTCACCGCGCTGAGGGGTAGCCCTCTGTCCGAGTTCAGTGTTGATGAGCGAATGAAGTGGGTAGAGAAGCGAGAGACAACCAAGGAAGAAGACAAGGCGTACAATTGTCACTATTTTACGGCAAGGGAAGAGACCGTGCTTTCAGGCGGCTACACGCCGAACTCGACAAAGAAAACAGTAAGCTGAGACCCGTCCCTGCTCGACTCTAGGCTAACTGGAAAGAACCCAAACAGGAAAGCCACAACCGCTGCTTGGCCGACTTGCGTCTGACGGATCCTAGCGACGACAAGTCCCGCATCGAGGATACCAAGGGCGAACCCCTCAGAGAATCATACATCTGGATTCTCGAAAATAAAGAATTTAACGAGTGGCGCAGCAGCCCTGATAAGCGACTGCTCTGGATAAAGGGCGACCCAGGAAAAGGCAAGACAATGTTGGTGTGCGGCATCATCAAAGAACTGGGAGAGAAAAGCGGAAGTCCATTGCTGTCCTATTTCTTCTGTCAAGCAGCCGACACGCGCATCAATAATGCCACATCCGTTCTACGAGGCTTGATGTATCTCTTACTGGTTGAGGAACCGACCCTCATGCCACATCTGCAACAGAGGTATGAAGAGGCTGGCAAACCTCTTTTCGAAGATAAGAACGCTTGGGCCGCCCTGAAGACGATCTTCACCAACATGATGAAAGACGTCAACTTTCCAAGCACCTACTTCATTATAGCTGGACTTGATGAATACACTACGGATCTCCTACTTCTCCTGGAGTTCATCGTCCAGGAGTCGACGGCATACTCGAACATCAAGTAGGTGGTGTCAAGCCGTAACTGGCCGGACATTCAGGAGCAGCTTTTCCTCCCATCGCAAAAGCTGTGGCTCTGTCTTGAGATGAACCAGCATTCCATTTTGGAAGCTGTGACCAAGTACATTAAGCACGAAGTTGACAGACTGGCAAAACGCAAAAAGTATGATGAGAACATGAGAAGCGCCGTCCACAGCCATCTGTGACTCATTCCAACAATACCTTTTTATGGGTAGCTTTGGTTTGTCAAGACCTCGCCAGGACATCTCGCTGGAGTACAATGACGAAGCTTACTCAGGGCTCAAGGGACTGTACGACCAGATGATGAAGCAGGTCTGCGAATTGAAGGACGATGCAGAGCTCTGTAAACTCGTCCTGGCCGTTGCTGTGAATGTATACCGTCCGGTTACCTTATACGAACTGGCTGCTCTTATCAAAACGTCCGGCACCATCTCTGACATTGAAACTATTGTAAGACTTTGTGGCTCGTTTTTGACATTGACATTGAGCCTACAAACTGTCTCTTTTGTTCATCAATCGGCAAAGGAGTATCTCCTCGAGTCTGGCAGTGTATTATCGTCTGGGCGAAGTGTCATGCACCGCTCTATTTTCACGCAGTCCCTGGTAATATTGTCTTCAAGTCTACAACGGGACATCTACAGGCTACGGGATCCCGGGACTGACAATGAGGACGCCTGTGTTCCCCTCCATGATCCTTTATCTCATGCGCGATATTCATGTGTGTTCTGGATTGACCATCTACACGACTGCATTTCTGGCGAGGGTGCTGGCATGACTCCCGAAGACAACGACGCTATCGACAAATTTCTGCGGGTATATTATCTCTACTGGCTTGAAGCTCTGAGCCTCATCGGAGCTGTGCCGGATGGTATACTTTCAATGGAGAAATTGAAAGGCTTGCACCGGGTAGGTCGCTGTGATATTCTTCACCCTTTAACGTTTTCTAACATTTGTAAAGGATTCATCATCTGAAACTCACCGGTTTGTGGAAGATGCGTATCGGTTTATGCTCTATCACAAGGATGTCATAGAGACCAACCCCCTTCAAGTATATGCTTCGGCGCTTGTATTCAGTCCCGAACATAATGCGGTCAGACGACAATTTCGAGCACATGAACCGAAATGGGCAACAATCAAACCCACGATGACCGACTTCTGGAGTGCTTGCTTACTGACATTCGACAACGCTGGCGGTGGCATAGTCTCGGTCGACTGGTCAGCACACGGAAAGTGGCTTGCATCAGGGTCCACTGACGGTGTTGTCGTATCTGGAATACTGTGACGGGGATACGCAAAATCAAGCTCAGAGGTCATAAAAGTTCGGTCACTTCAGCAGCTGGAAACCGATGAGCGAGTTGCTTGTGTCGGCATCCACCGACCGTACAGTGAAAATATGGGATGCCAGTTCGGGTCAGTGCCGAAATACGCTTGAAGGACATGTTGATATAGTTCGATCAGTGTCCTGGTCAGCTGATGCGAGATGGCTTGCGTCAGAGTCCGCCGACCTTACAGTGAAGATTTGGGACGCCAGCACGGGTCAGTGTCAGGCCACGATTGAAAACAAAGAGTATTCCGATAAAATAGCACGTGATTTGCAGCGTTTTGACAGCTCGAGTTCGAGGTTATCGGGGGGGGGTCGAAAATTTTAAGAGCAAATCCCTTCCGAGCGGTAGCCTGGTCGAGCAATACAGGACTGCTTGCGATTGCAGCTGTTGATGGCGCAATAAAACTCTGGGTTATGCCAGAATGACCAAAGACGCACTATGGCACGGCGGTTTTGTTAGGTCAATAGCCTGGTCAGCTGATGGGAAGCGGCTGGTATACGCCTCAGAGGGTGTAGCCATCAATATATGGGAGCCTGCTACTGGAGAGTGCACGAATATATGGGGCGGTCCCTTCTGTGGTGTCTGTTCAGTAGCCTGAGAGCGAGGTACGGGGCGGCTTGCGATTGCATTTGCCGACGGCACAGTCCAGATTTGTGACCCAGCAACAGGGCAAAGGACTCCGCTAAAGGGCGCCGGCAACGTTTTCACAGTAGCCTGGTCGGTGGACGGCGGACGGCTGGCAACGGTATCACGACGTGGCATAGTCAAGATCTGGGATCCTACCGCTCATCGTGGCGATAACAATACTTCTCTCTGGAGTTGCGGCGAGGTAGTGGACAGGATAATCTGGCCAACTGGCAGACAGCTCATGTCTTCATCAGCAGACGGTACGATCAATATATGGGATCCCGATACGGGCGAGTGCAAGCTCACGTCTAAGCGCTCCACTGATACGGAAGTGGCCTGGTCGGATGATGGGAAGCTATTTGCAACGAGGTCCTTCAACTCGATTAAGATCCGGGACCTTGCCACAGCTGACTGCAAGGCCATATACAAGGCAGAAGGGTACCAACCTGTGCTCGACGACAACACACAGAGCAAAATTGTGAAATTCAAATGGGGCAATATACCGAGAGATTTACCACTAAGCAACCGGTTTAGCCCTTTTGTTTCTGCCCTTTCCTCAACATTGGGAGCTATTCTGTACGAGGGAAGGCTTTGGATTACATACAAAGGCCGGGGATTTCTCCGGTTGCTCTCGGAGTGCGACCCGAAGTGCATTGCTATATCAAGGTGGAATATTGCGATAAGCTGCAATTCTGGACGTGTGGCGATCCTGCACTTTCGAGACTGTTTGCCATTTGAAGCAATATCCAAAATACATGGGTTTTACCAGGCCTAGCTTTCTTGCTTCCCCGTTTTAGTTGTTTGTTCTCCTATGTCGTCCTACAATACAGTTTTGCAACTATATAAGAGACCAAGAATTCGGCTAGCCAGCCTTATAAGGATGGTATACAAAGGATATCATACTAATCAATCATCAGTTCGAGCTCGGCCAGATGGGCTGGATGGCTGTAGCTTAACAGGCTGAAGGCCGGAGAATAGTACGGCCGAGGTAAAGTTGAATTATGGGGAGTCTGATTGGATAGCGCTTCTTCCCTGCGCTAGGTTTGCCGCAAGACCTGGAAAACTCAAAAGTGTAAGCCGAGCGGCACCGAAACTAACCTCAGCAAGAAAACGAACATTAGGTCAGCCAAGCTCCCTTGACGACTACGCGCAACCCCTCCACGACGACCTGGGGCTCCTAGCAGTCTCTGCGCGGCTCTGCGACGACGCAATTGCATTTGGACGAACGATGCGCCAGCCTTGAGCGACGGGAGATTCACACGAAAGACAAGGAAGAGGCGAGGAAGATAAAGAGGTCGACGATTGTCCGTCCTCCCTGACGACGGCCCGCGCCCACGCGACCTCTCTCTGAGCTGCCCGGGGTTGCCATGGTCGGCTGGTCATGACGGCCCGCGACGACGAGGAGGCTTTCCCCCCGAGCCGGACGACGGCCGTGACGGCCAGCGGGGAGGATGCGAGCGAACGGGCGCGACACGATGTCGATGCGCTGTGGCGGCGGCTGGATCCGCAGGGCAAGGACCTAGACTTTAAGGGACTCAAGAAGGGGCTCCGGCGGATTGACCACCGTGGGTGCCGTTCTTCCGGCGTGGCCGTGTTTGTTTCGAGTGCGATTACTGACGGGATAGCGATGAAAAACGCGGACGACATGTTGCGGCAGATCATTCAGCTGGTCGACGCTGACGGCGACGGCAAGATCCAATATGAAGGTGGGACGACAGACGCGTGAGCCGTCTTCCGTGTCATCTGAGCTGGTCCCCCGCTGACGAGGCAGAATTCCGGGTGTTTGTCGAGACGGCCGAACACGAGCTGTTGACGCTGTTTCGTTCGATCGACCGCGACCACGACGGACGGGTCAACCGGGCAGAGCTGCGCAATGCCTTTCTCAAGACGGGGGTATCGGTGCCGGCGCAGCGGCTGAACGGCTTCTTTGACGAGATGGACGCGAACCACGACGGGTACATTAGCTTTGAGGAGTGGCTGTAGGTGTTTCTCTTCCAATGTAAAGCACAACAAAGACAGACAGACGGCGGCTGACAGGTGCAGAAACTTCCTCCTGTTTGTCCCGACGCGCGGCGACGCGACACTGGCGACGGCCTTTTCGTACTATGCGGCCACGGTGGTGCTCAATGCCGAGGGCGACTCGCTGGTCAGCGACGAGACACTGGAAGGCTTAGGTACGGCCGGCTCTCTCTTCTACACCCTGTTTGGTTCTCTCCTGAAGCTTGCCCATCCGTCGGAGCGACCGATGCGTGAATCGGAGCTGGACTTTGCGGAATCGATCGACACCACCGACACAGCCGAAGTACGACTGGGGGACGGACACAGCCCGGACGAACTCGAAGATAGCACGGTGGACGACGAGCAGCTTCAGAAGACGCAGCAGGGGCGTGCAAAGATGTCCAAACTGACGCAGTACATGCCCCATCCAGGATACTTTGTGGCGGGCGCGCTCGCGGGCGGGATCTCGCGGACGGCGACGGCGCCGTTCGACCGGCTCAAGGTGTATCTGCTGGTCAGCACGCGAGCCGGCAGCAACGCGTCGATCAACGCAGTGCGCCACGGCCACCCGCTGGCAGCTCTGCACAACGCTGCGCGACCGATCACGGACGCAGTGGTGAGCCTGTACCGGGCAGGAGGACTGCGGACGTTCTTTGCAGGTGAGTGAGGTGGTGGCCATGGGGGGCAGCCACTCGCTAACAGGCCAGGAAACGGACTGAACGTGGTCAAGATCATGCCCGAGACGGCGATCAAGGTGAGTGAGGGTGACAACAGACAGCGGACAATCGACAGAAAGAGACTGACCCCCCAGTTCGGCTCGTATGAAGCGGCCAAGCGGGCCTGCGCCTCGCTCGAAGGCCACGGCGACCCAGCACACATCAACCCATACTCCAAGTTTGTGGCAGGCGGTGTAGCCGGCATGGTGGCGCAGTTCTGCGTGTATCCGCTGGACACGCTCAAGTTCCGGTTGCAGTGCGAGACAGTGGCCGGAGGAGCGACCGGACGGGCGTTGCTGATCCAAACGGCACGACGGATGTTGGACGCCAACGCGCCAACCAACGGCGGCAGCGGACGGCGTGGCGGCTGGCGGGCAGCCTATCGCGGCGTGACGATGGGTCTGATCGGCATGTTTCCCTACAGTGCCATTGATATGGGCACGTTTGAGCTGCTCAAGGGCGCCGTCGTGCGCTACAAGGCGCGTCGTGATGGACTGCACGAGGACGACGTCGCGCCCGGCAACGTGGTGACGGGCATCATTGGGGCCACGTCGGGAGCTTTTGGCGCATCGGTCGTCTATCCGCTCAACGTGCTGCGTACACGGCTGCAGACCCAGGGCACCGCCCTCCATCCACCCACCTACACCGGCATCTGGGATGTGGCCTCACGCACGATCGCCAACGAAGGCTGGCGCGGGCTCTACAAGGGCCTCACGCCCAACCTGCTCAAGGTCGCCCCCGCCCTCAGCATCACCTGGATGGTCTACGAGAACTCCAAGACCCTGCTCGGCCTGCCGTGAAGGCTGTTTCGAGCCTGGACGGGCCGAGGCCCGTCCATCTACAGAGGCCACGCGGCCAGGATCGCCCGCGGAACGACCTTGTGCATCTTAGAATACCCCCAAATCCATCCTGATTGGCGTCCACACCTGCAGATACGAACCCGTCTGTTGGTTTTTTTGTGCCTCAGCCACCTCCTGTTCCCCCGCTCTCCTTTCCCTTTCCTTTGTTCCTGCCATCCTCCCCTTCTTTTATCCCTTTTCCCTTTTCTGTTTCCATTTTTTTTTCCCTCCTTCCTCTGCCCGCCTCCCCCATCTTATCCTTCCATTCCCACCGTGCTGCAACGCTCGGCTCTCCTCGTAACACCGGGCACTGCCACAGTGACAGACGCTGTTGGCTGGTGCGCACTTTCCCCAAAACTACCTGCCCAATGCAGCGATGGGACGGTGCCCTAGGCAGCCGTTTAGGTGGGAGTTAAGACTTGCGCCAAGTCCGGTCTAGAGCACTACAGCCCTCTAGACATAAGTGTCCCGCCTTCCTTCCCCGTGGCTCGTGCCTGCCAAGCAAAACAGCCTTGTTCTGTTCCCACATACAGCAATTCTGTATAGAGGGATATCTCCCTCATGCCTGACCCTGTCGCTTTTCCTACCTAGCGACATCTTCACCATGGATCGCCAGCCTCTGCTGGAGAAGCGCGGCTCGGTCGCCGGCGCGCTGTTGCCGCTGTCGACAAACACACCTGTGCGCCATCGCTGTCGTCGATTGCCGCTGCACGCCATTCTGCTGTCGCTGCTGCTGCTGGCGACGGTGCATTTTTGGCTCTGGCCGCTGTCCTTTCGGTTCGTATTGTTCTTTGTTCCCGTCTTCTCGTCTTCCTTCTCTTTCACTGTCGCTCTGACACCGACAGCTCTTCCCCCTCCAAACAGCCGACCCGTGGCAAGGACTTCCCCTTGGAAGGGCCTCTCGAGCTGACCGATCCAAAGTGCCGCATCTACAACATTTACAACGGCTACGGTGGCTACAACAGCAGCGGTGGTGTGTTCCGGCCGCCACCCGCCACGTACCCGCTGGAATTGGGCTTTGGCCGCCGGCTGTCCGTGAGCCAAGTGTCGCCGCGCCACGACGACAACGAACACAAACATGAGCACTGGCGCCAGGTGCACGTTTCGGGCGACATTGTGCTCCGAAAGGCCGATGCCACCCATGTGGACGGGGCTGTCGTCGTCGAGCTCGTCTACAACGACGAGCGCATCTACAACAATGTCGTGCTTGGCCACGAAGGCGATCCGGACAACCAGGCCTTCAGCCTCTTTGTCAGCGATGGCTTCTGGGTCGACGAGCGCGACGACGTGGCCATGACACGGGGCTACCCCTGCGTCCTGGCTCGCATGACCGTCTGGGTGCCCGAGCGGGCTGACTTCCAACTGGACCGCCTCCGCGTCACTTCTTCCTACCTCGGCATCAAGCTAGCTGAGGGCCTCAACATGACCATGGCCCGGTCTGCGCTCTTGTTCACGCGATTCGCCGACGTCATCGCCGGCGTCCAGCTGCCCTTGTCCAAGCCCGAGCCGGGCTTCCACTTTGCCGCGAAGAGCATGGAGGTCGTACTGAGCGCGGGCAACGTGGCCGGCGGGCCGTGGGCGCTGCACCACTCGTTGGCCGTCAGCTCCTCATCGGGGAGTGTCAATATCGAGGTGGAGGAGCAGGGGTGGGCCGAGACTGACGGCTTCGTCGCCGACCACGCGGCTGATGCTGATGCGTTGGACGAGGCCGACAACTGGGACGAAGGAAAACGGCTCGAAATCGACGACGACGACGTCGACTCCTTCGGCTGGGCGCCGTACGTCTCGCTTTCCACCGTCTCGGGCGACATCAAGCTGCGCGAACTGCCCTCGACAGCCAGCCGGCCTGGCCACGCGCTTTACGTGAAAAGCCGCTCTGGCACGATTTCCGTGTCTGATGCCGTCTTTTCTCGCGTTGCGCGCATCCACACTGTCTCTGGCGACCTGGACGTCAGCCTCCGTCCACTGGCTCCGTCCTCTGGAAACAGCACCGCCTCCGCCACCGAGCACTTTGAACTCGAAACCTCCACCGTCAGTGGCCACACGGCTGTGCAGCTGGCCTACGGCAACGACCAGCCGCCGCTCGACTTTCTCCGCTCCTGTCATCGCGCCGTCTCCGGCAACATTGACCTCTACTATCCCGACGCCTGGGCCGGCTTCGCCCGCCTGGACACCATCGTCGGCGGAAGCGCCAGGCTGCTCGGAAGGGACGTTCACGTACTGCCCGATGGTCACCCGCACTTCCCGCCGCTCGTCGGCCACCACATTGAGGGTACAAAGGGCGCCCCCGACAACGCGTCGGTCGTCGAGGCTGGGACTACGACCGGGTCTATCCTGCTGGCGTTTCCCGAGTGACAACGGCATGTTAGAGTAGAAGGGAAACTGGGATTGAATAGAATCAGCGAAAGCGAATGCACTTTTATGTTTTTTAAAACAAACCCTGGCTCTGCTTAGATCAGGTGACATGGCTGTCATTCGACCATCTCGGGCCGTCGCGTATATGGCAGTATGGCAGCCACGACCGAGCGGTAAGAGCGAGTTAGGTAAGTTGCAATATTGTCAACAGGATTTCTACCGATGCATCCAACAACGTCTATCCGGTCAACGAGCAGAAACGAGCCTCCCTCCCCTACGCCCTCCCCCGTAGCCCGACGGACGTCCCGGCCTTGGCCAAGAATGCCAGACACGCCCCGGCCAGACAGGTGACGCCGCTGAAGATGGATGCCTGCAGGTAGCCGCCGTAGGCGTGGACCAGACGGCCGTTGATGGGCGGGCCGACCAGCGCGGCGATGGACGACAGGCCCATGCCCATGCCCATGCCCATGTTGCGCGGGTCGGCGACGCAGACGGAGAGGGCGGCCGAGATGCCGGGGATGATGGTGCCGGACGTGAATCCGAAGACGACGGCGAAGACGACGAGGCCGGCAGTGGACGTGATTTTGGTCATGCAGAAGATGCAGATGCCGGTGGTGGCGCAGCCTACGGCCATGACGTTGATGCGGCCGAGCCGGTCGGCCAGGAACGCCCTGGGCCAGGAAGAACTGGTAGTACTGCTTGCAGAGGCTGATCATCATGACGGCAAACACGCAGAAGAAGGCCGACGGATGGATAACCTGGACGTGTCAGAGTGGGAACATGAAGATACTCCAGGGAACGGACTCACCTTGGCCCCGTATCGATCAAAGAGCGGCCCGGATACGGCCCCGGCCAGATGCTGGAAGAACGTGTTGCAGCTGCTGATACGAGATCGTGTCGGCGCTCTTGCCGGCGAGCTGGTGCGTCATGTAGAACTCCTCAAACACACCAAACGAGTTGGAGAAGCCCAATGTCGAAAAGACGACGAAGAAACCACCCGCGGCCACTGACCAGGCCAAGAGACCACCATCTGGTGCCGGCCCAAAACCGACTGCTGCCTTTTCGACATCGCCGACCGGCTGGCTGTCTTGACTGCTGCTGCCAACACTATCCTCTACCGGGGTGCCTTTTGGGTCCATTGCTGTTCTGGTCACTTGTCTGAGTCTGAGCTACACCGGAAAAACGCATCACAGGAAATTCTTGGAATATATATTTCCTCTCACAAGCCCCACCAGGTCAGACTCTTGCAGTGTTACTTGTTCCTATGGCGGAGATGAACGAGGCTTTCAATCGAACTCGGCTTCGGGGCTGCTTCTTCTGACGGCTTACTTAGCCCCGAGAATTCTAATGGCACTGTAAGGTTATCCCCGACTTTGCCAACGACGACGTCTGACGCCTGTTGAGAGGTCAAAAGTGACCGCCGATTGCTGCAGCATGTCCGGTTCTGTTCTGACCCGATTGTCTGCGACCTGAGCACGCCACCCGCCTGCTTGTTGTGCTGATGACCGATTCCGAGATTCGACGCCGAAGACGTCCAGCCGTGGTATGTCTCCTCCCCTGTAGCTGGTTGACTCAGGCTGTCCTAACACGGGTCTTTTTCAGCTCTTGCGCGCTGTGTCGTCGGCGAAAGATCCGCTGCAATCGTGAGCAGCCATGCAGAAACTGTCTTCGGGCGCGCAAAGATGTTGTTGGCGTCTATGAGGATCTGCCACCATTGCCGCAGTTGCCGCTGTCGGAATCGCAGCATGGACAAGTGGTGCTGCCCACAGCTGCTCCTCTCCGGCCTTCCCTTGTAACCCTGCCGGGCCAGTCAAAGGAGATGCACCAGCCTTTTGACATAGACGCCTCCCTGGGCAAGGCCGTGTTCACCGACGAGATTTGCATGGATCCCGAGACGGCGCTGTCCGACAGCTGCATCCGCCGCTCATTGAGACGACAGATCCGCGAGCTCGAAGCACAACTGCATGCCGTTCGGCGTAGCCAGGAGCCACGTCGACTTGCCCCTGCAAATGCAGGCGCGTCTACAACTGCTGTTGCCACGTCGCCCTCCTCACGCCTGACGCAGCCATCGCCATTGCAGCCAGGGCCAAGCTCTCCCAGCCTCAGTCACGAAGCCGGTATCGATGTCGATGTCGATGCCGACTCGCCCCTGTCACTGGAGCCGCCGCCATCGGAGACGCCGTCGACGTCGCAGAGCCTCGCCCGATCGTCAGCCGGTCGGACTGGACCCGCGATCTGCGACTCCTTTGCAGGGCCACACGCACTCCGCTGCCAAGGCACTCCGGTGGGAGGTCAGTGAGTGAATATCTAGAGGCTGACAGTGCAGTTCCGCGACATCTTCGCGTCGATCGAGCTGTCCATCGCGGACAACAGGCAGAGCAAGGTCTTTGTCGACATGCATCGCATCAAGCACCTCGCTCGCATCGTCAAGGCCCAGCGCACATCCCCGTGGCCTGTCGCCCTTCCGAGCTCGCCGGCAGCACGACGCCGTGACCTGCCGCCGCGCCCTCTGGCCGATCAGATTGTCCAGTGCTACCTACGCAGCTCCGAGGGCCTGTTCCGCGTCCTGCATGTGCCCCTGTTCCAGAAAGACTATGAGGCCTATTAGGCGGACGCCGGCGCTACTGCTGCTACTGCCAGTTCTTCATCTGCCCCAGACACCGCCTTTCTGGTGCAGCTGCGCCTTGTGCTGGCCATTGGCACCACAAGCCATCCCGAGCACGTCCGCCTGCGCCCCAATGCTATCCGCTGGGTACACCAGGCGCTTTGCTGGGCAGCCGAGCCCGACTTCAAGGCACATCTGACCATCCAGATGTTGCAAAACAACGTCTTTCTGCTGCTGGCACGCGAGACTGTCGGTGTTGGCCCCGACCTGGTCTGGACGGCCGTTGGAGGCCTTCTGCGCACCGCTGTCTACATGGGCCTGCATCGTGACCCGTTGCTGCCGCCCAAGAGGCCCACTCTCCTGGCAGCCGAGATGCGCCGCCGTCTGTGGAACACCATCCTGGAGCTAGCCGTTATCACGGGTTTAGGCTCTGGCGGACCGGTCATGCTGTCGCTGGCCGACTTTGACGCGCAGCCCCCGGGCAACTTTGATGACGAGGAGCTGTTAGGGGCCAGCGACTTTGAGAACTCGACAGAGAACAGGACGAACCTCTCTCAAGAAGGCAGCCCGCCAGACGCCATCACTCAGACATCCGTGGCCATGGCCCTGCGCAAGACCATTTCACTGCGCCTGGCCATTGTTCACTTTCTCAACGACTTGGGGCCACGCGGCTCCTATAGTGAGACGTTGCGGATCGACAAGGAGTTCCGGGTTGTCTATCGGGCACTATGCCAGATGCTGGACTCGTTCCAGCGCAATGCCAATGGCCGCACCAACGGCACAGACGAAAAATCAATTCCTCACGTCCAGCTGGCGCTGATCGACCTGCTGATGCGACGGTTCCTGTTGTGCTTACACGTCCCCTTTTTCGGCACCGCCGTGCACGACCTGGCGGCCTATGCCTTCTCTCGTCGCGTCGTCGTGGACACGGCAGTCAAGATTTGGAACACCGGTAACTGCACCTGCAGCGCCCATGACTTCTCTCCGCCAAGCAGCGCGGCCATGTCAGCGAGCCTCTTTCCACCACCGTCTTCCCCTCTCTTCTCGGACCCGGACGAGATTATCCGCATCGCCATGCTCGGTCCTGGACCCCTCCGCAAGCCGACAGTGCAGGCAAGCCCGCTGGTGGCCGCCGAGATCAAGCTGAAGCTGCTCGAGGACATTGCTCAGGATGGCACGCATCTCATGTCGGCGCTCAACTCATCCGGTCCCCAACACTGATTCCCGTTCGGCCTGACCTGATGGCGATTTTGCAAGGCGCCCGCGACTGGTCGCTGAAAGCTGTCGAAGCGGGCGAGGTCATCTGCAAGGGGCACCTGTTCTGCTGCCTTATCCTCGCACAGATCGGCCAAATCTGCCGAGGCATGACAAACCCCGCGAATGCTGCCCCCGAGATCAAACTGGCCCTGGCTCACGAGCTTGTACACAGCGCGGAGGAGTCACTGGATATGTGTATGCCCATGATGGAGCGCCATCTAGCAGAAGGGCAGACACGTTTGGAGACAGAAGCCACAGCCGCAGCAACGGATGGAGAGATGGAAGGAGCTGCCGTAGAGGTAGCTGCCACGCCTTCCCCAACCACTGCCACAGCCGCCACAGCCATCGCAGCTGCTGGCACAGAAGCTGGCCTGTTTGCGCGTCAGGATTTCAATGTGATGTCTGAGCACATTGAGAACTGGGACTTTCTCATGTCTGACATTCAGATGTCAGATCTGGGCCGGGTCGGCGAGCCGTACAATTGGCTGTTCCCAAATGAGCCGACGCAGGGGTCTATCTAGCCGTCGTTTCCTCAACAGATGATAAACTGAAAGGGCAGTGGTTACTTTGTATCTATTAACCTGCTGACACATAAGCCTGAAGTTCGTGCCTTCTTCTATTGATTTTAATTTAATATTTTCTGCTCGGTGCATATGCAATGTTCCTATAAAAGAAGGAGCCATGATTATAAGGGAATAAGCACCACGTGGCGACTCGATTCTATCTTGAAACGTTTCCATCTATCATCACATTTTTAAGCATTCAAAGCTTTTCAAGACAGTAACAACAACACCGGCCTTGTGACGACAGTGGTACACGTCTGTCGTCTACTCGCCTATTCTTCGACTTTACCTAATATCGTGTTGCTCCCAGCGCGCCGTCACATGCGCCACGGCGGTGTCCGCGGCAGATACGCCTTGCTGGCGATAGCGTGGCGCAGGCCTACGGCGCCGGCCAGCGGCCAGCTTGTGAGCAGCGACGACGGCTTCGTGTCGGCGTGGCGGGCAGGATCAACCTTGACCTTGTCGTAGACGGACGGCAGGCTGATGGCGTGGTATTTCTGGCGAAGAGCGTCGTAGGCCGGGCGATCGTAGAGGCGCCAGAACTCGTCCTCGTCGTAGTAGGCATGGGCGTAGAGCCACTTCATACCACCAAACTGGTGGCCGAGGCGGTATTCGAGGTCGCGGTTGAGCTCTATGCAGCGGGTAGGATCAGCCGGTCCAGGGCCCCAGAGGCCAATGTTGAGCATCTGTTGGGGCGGCTCAGAAGACGCGACGGTGTCAGCGGCCAGCCTCGAGTGTGGGTGAAAGGTCGGCCGAGCTGACGGCTGGAGCGGACAGAGCCAGAGCGGCCAGATGCCAAACGTGTCTGCGGTGTAGTCGACAAAGTCGGCAGCAGTGGCGTAGGGCAGGGCGAGGTCCTGGACGACGTACGTGGGCGACTGGCCAGAGGCATGCAGAGCCTTGTAGAGCATGCGTGTGTGGAGGAAGTCATCGAGGAAGCGGCGAGTCCAGCGGTTGAAGGGGAAAGGGAAGTAGGAGAAGGCGGAGCGGCCGACCCAGAAGCCACCGCGGTCGTAGCGGAAGAGATACTCGGCGAGGGGGACGTATTCGGTGACGGGTTCGTCGAGGGCGGTGTTGGAGCGGTCGCGCACGTGAAGGTAGAACCAGGGGTCGCGGGGATGGCTAAAGGTCTGTCGATGGGCGGACACGGGCGGCTCGTCGTCGGTCATCTCGCCGGTGATGACGACGCCGTGGTCGGGGCCAAAGAGGATGCCGTCGACGTAGTCGAAGCGGCTGTGCAGCGGGTCGGCGGCGCGGCGGACGGCAGCAATGGTGTCGTCCACGCTGTGGCAGCGGCGATAGGTGGTGCGAACGTAGCGACGTGCAGGCGTGAGTTGCAGTTCGAGCAGCGTGGCGGTGCCCAGGGTCCCGAGAGCGCCGGCGGCTCCACGGAAGAGGTCGCCGTACGGATCAGCCGGGGCGGGCGTGGCCTCGACGACGTCGCCGTTGCCCAACACCATTTCGACGCGACGCACGGTCTGGTCGAAGAAGCCGTGGCGAAACGAGCTGCTCTCACCAGCCGTGCCCGCATAACCGCCGCCGGTCGTGATGCCCGGAAACTCCATCACGACGGGTGGCACCAGGCCGTGGGCCAGCGTGGCCGCCACCAGCCGGTCCATGGGCACGTTGGGCTCGACCAGTGCCGTACGTGCAGCCGTGTCGGCTGCCAACACGTGGCCCAGCGCGCTGATGTCGATCACGCCGCGGCCGCTCGTCCGGGCTCCGGCGCCCGGCCGTGTCGAGTTGGTCGATCCGTGGAAGATGCGGAACGGCTCCCGCTGCACATAGTGGCTGCGCACCGCCTTGGCAATCGCCGCCACCGCCTGCCTGTGCACCTCCATGGACGTGAGGGGGCTGAGGCTAGAATGCAACGACTCTGTATCTTTATTTCATATTCTCTTCCGTAAATCCGCAGATGCGGTGAAAAATCGGAGCGCAGGTCGCTCCTGCCCCACTCAGCCAGCCCGCCCAACTCGCCCAACACGCCTTTGTAGACTCAACAGCGCCTCTCCGGCAGCCTTTCCTCTTCTCCTCGGACAACTCCTCTAATGCACAACTCCCCTGGTCCAACAAGCCAGGGCTGTCGCCGCACGCCATCATGCCATCCTTATCGCAATGCCGTCTCCGGCGCCCTACCCCTCACATCACGCACATGCATGGAGATGCATCACCAAAGCTGGACAGGCCTTCGTCTTTGACCATACTCCTCATTCGTCTATCTGACAATCTCCCATTCACATGCGGTGTGCGCAGCAGCAGACCCTTCGCCCCCATGTCTCGCCCCGTCCCCCACGCTAACGCACAGTTGACAGCAAGATACGAGACAGTCTCGTGAGACCGAGCATAAGGCGGGGGGAAATTCATCCCACGTGCTGCCGTTGTTTCTTTTTCCAGTTGTCTGCCGTGGCTTCTGTTTGCTTCGCCCTCGATGCTCCGTTTTTCTGCAGATCACTGCTCTCTCAGTGTACGGAAAGTCCTGCTATATGTACGTCTATGTTCGATTCTTACTATGTAAGATACATCCCCAAAACACCGCCTGCGGATCGACATGGCTGATCTCGGTGCCGCCGTGGACTGTTGCTGGCGTCTCCACCGCGCCATTTTCCCCGTTTCAGAGCTCTGGTCTCTATCTTACGCTTGGTCCTTGCCGGGGCGGTGTGTGACTGTTTATTGCTCGACTCGACGTCGTAATTACGACAGCTGCCGATTGTTTACCGCCCACTTCGACTGCCATCCCAGCGACCCATCTGTGTGGGAAAATATGGGCCGGGACCACCCTGCGATGTTTTCTGGGACGGGCCTCATTGGCCAAGACATGGCCTGGCTCTGGTTCGGCGGCCGTGGACATCTGCCTCGCCCGCGAATCTGGCCAATGCAAGGCCACCAGGTCGCACCATCCGCCGTACTCGAGAAACGGCAAGTGACAGGTAAGATGGTAAAAATACACCGATCACGCGCTGGTAGAGGGCACCATACGGAGTACGGAGTTCGACAGCTGCAAATAGGAATGGGGCTCGAGCTTCCTTGTCCGGTATAGTATGTCTGGGCACCAGGGTGCGGTCTCTTGAGTACTAGTATGTACTCGTACTCGCACAGCCATCGCCCCAGCAAGCCCGTCTCAACACCAGCCCTGAACACCGGCCCTGCTCAACACCAGCCCTGCTCAACGCTCTCTCTACGAGCATGGCACCGCCCGTGGCTCATCGGTTCCGCCGACCGTGGCCTCGGGTCGCCAATTTCCTCCTTAGCAGCCCAAATTGACCTAGTGGAGACGGCCAGTCCAAATAAAGACAGCTGAAAGTGATAAGTGACAAGCGTTGTCGGGCGCGAAATTGTCACCGCGAGGGGCATCACTGCGTGTCTGTCTGTCTGGCCGGCCTCCCTCCTGGCGGAGGCTGTCCGTCCCACCGTCCCGAATGCTGCCTCCTTTACCGATCTGCGGGGAAGTAAGAGGGTGGCAGCAGGACAGAAAAGTACCGAGTTTGAGTCCTCGTATTTCCTTCAGCCGGTCGACTACGCCGTTTTTGTGGTTATTACGCGCGACTGGCCTGTCAACGTGGCCAGTCCTCAGCTTGAGAGCACATAATAAAAAGACGAAAGAACAGCTGGAACGGGTACTTCCTCGTAAGATATACAACCCCCTAATTGCACTACTCACATAGTACTCACACTCCGTACGGAAAGTTCCTTCTGGACCCTCCTTTCTCGGCGCTACACCCGTTACATCTACCTGCATTGGCGCCGACAGGGGACAGAAATGGTGACTTGCACCTCTGGGGCTGTCGTCAGGCATCGATATTTTGGGCCGCCATGACCGCCAAACAGATGTTATCAGCAGGGGACACGGGGCACGTCGGGAGACGGCAGAGACGGCAGACTCTGCCTTCCTATCTTCCACGACGGCCAGACTGCCCATTCTCGTTTGGCCAGCCAAAACGGCCGCCTGCAGCCGCTAAAATGGCCCGCAAACTGTCTCTATCTTACGACTAATTGTGTATCCGTTTTTTTCCTCGTTTTTCTTTCGCTTCTCCGGTATTACGGCTGCCCTGCTTCGCTTCATGTCCACACTGAGGCCCCCCTCATCCCCGTTCTGTCCTACTCCGTACGGGAACCACGTGTACCGACGATGGCCAAGTCCCCAGGCACCGAGCTTTGCTCGCATCTCGCTGTCTTTTTTTGGCCGGCAGGCAGGAGAGCTATCTTACGTCGTACTCCGTCCTCTCGCTGCAGCTACCTCATTCTCCGGGCGTCGTGCAATGTAGCACCAGCACTCGGAATGACCAAGAGCCCTCGCCTTCTGGTTGCGCGCTTTCTCTTCCTGGTAGGGGAAGCCCCATTCTGCAACTCCCCGCCTGTTAGCCGTTAGCCTCTCGATCCTCCACGAATACAAATGTATCCTGGACACCTGCAAGTACTCCGTACTCCGTACATCCATTTCTACTCCCCCCCTGTCTGCCTCACACCCCTCCCCCCTCCCTCCCACTTTCGTGTCTTGGGGCAGTCCCATCTAACAATACACCATTTCTTCTAGCTCTTTTCCTATGTTCTTTACGGGTCTAGAAAGGTACCTACATCCTCTTTTCTTGCTTCTTTCCAAAAGCCACAACGACAATTTATGGGGCCTTGCACCCCTGTCCTTGTCTTCCCCTGCTCTCGGGCCGGTGCTGCATCGTTTTTACTGCACGCAAATGTCCAGACTCCTTCTTCCTCTTAATATGGCCCGATCCCATGTCCCCTCGGTGTATCAGCATGCGTCTTGGTCGTTTACACTGGAACGCAACGATTCATTACTACAAACGAGCCGCGCCGATCCATGGTCTCGCTTTCCGTCGTATTATTCCCCTTACACAATATAAGACTCTTGGACTCCCCTCGGTCTTGACACCTCCCCATTTTGTTTCCTATTTCTATTCTTTCTCTTCACCATTGCCTCTTGCTCCTCATCTTACGATCAACCCCCCTCCCATCTGTTGACTCCATACCCACAACCCAAACCTCGCCCGACCGTGACTCGTCATGTGTGAATTCACCCAGGTCAGTCTCCCAGCCGCTCTGTGCCGCCCTTTCTCCCGGCCTTTGACCTGACAGCTCTCCATGCCAGAGAGAGTATAGCTGCGGCCACTTCAAGTTCATTGCCGCCCGGTGGTGCAATCTCTACAAGAGAACGCACAGGCGGTGTCAGCCCGACATCACCCACTTCGAGTACAGGTGAGAAACAGCTGTCCATGGGATTCCACGTGTACACGGCCGAGCCAACACTGACATGACGCAACAGGGCCAACGAGATCTGTGGTATGTGCTTGCATCCTGCACCGCGCGCCGTCCACAACCTTCCCGCCGAGTGCACTGACTGACCTCTGTTCCAGGACAATGCCGGCCACAAGAGGTGCCCGAATGGCAGCACCTTATCAAGCGTCACACTCCGCACAGCGTGACGGGCATTGCCAGCATCAACAGCCTCGGCGACCTCGGCAACACCAAGAAGGGCGAGTAGAGCGGCCAAGGAAGAAGGCGAAATACGAGTAACGAAGTCCCGATACGGACTCGGTGACTAGTCAAAAGTGCACGGCAAGGACATGCAAACAAGCAAACAAGCAAACAAGCAAACATAGATAGGACGGGCATCAAGCCGGATTGTAAACAGGCGTTAGGTCGGGCAATTGCAGGGACAGGGAAACGGACAGTGCGTGACGCAAGATACCAACAGGTTGCATATCTTCAAATACAGTATTCCAACTCGGGACGTGTTCTTTGCTCGTGTACACATCCTTCTTCGTCCTCACAGGTTATCCGGGCCACTGGTGGGGCTGAGCAAGTCATCGGCTTCTCTTGCAATGGGCCAATCAGCTGTCCTGGTGTGCCTGCCATACGTCTCTCGCTTGTCTTCGTTTTCGTGCTTGGCCTTTTTCTTTTCTTTTTCGTACAACGGTCTTCCCCATTCCTGCAATCCCACTCTCCGTGCAGGTGTCCTCCATTCAACACGTCGACGATATCGTGGGGAGAGCTCGGTATTCCTAGCTGAGCAGCGGGATTGCAATAAATAAAGTACGGAGTACTCCGTCCGCCGACAAGAATCTTCTTACACATCTGTCACAACTCCCTTTTTCTTGCCGTGCCCGTTTGCTGGCCGAGCGATCCGTCTACGGACTAGTTAAGATCCCGCCCGCTTTAACGGTTGTATTAATTAGACCACAAGGCGGTATCTTAGCTCGATTCTGACTAACCTTGAAAAGTCAGCAGCGAAGAACGGCAGGGCCATCGTAAGATGCAGCAGAAACCAGGCGCATACGAGCACGGGTACGGTGGTGTTCACGGCACTGAAGCTGTGGGTTTTCTGCCTTTGCACGCGCAATGAATAACGGCCAAACTCATGGTATCTTACGACAACGGGTCTCCTACGTTCTAGGCCGGTTAAATGTTAACCCCTATGCGTTACACCCACTCATTTCGGTTCTGTAAGGCTTGCAGGCTTTTTTCTTGCTTTCTCTCTTTCTTTCTTTTCCCTTCCTTTTTGCTAAACCCGAGTACGAAGTACGGAGATTCGTAATGACAAAATGCCCATCAGCGCTTGCCATCGGCCGCAGCAAGGCAACATTTGCCTCGGCAGTGGACCAAGTATCCCAGCTCTCGGCTTTCTCCGTTGTGCATCAGGTGACACAGAGCTCCTGCGCTTCATCTTCGCAAGAGCCACGAGTGGAAACAGCAGTGGGGACTCTTAGAAACCTGCGATGAAAATACACACAGGGTGACGTTACTAATTGGTGCCGTCCAGCAGAGCCAAGCAAGCGAAATCGAAGGAGGATGCATGGCCGTGCATAGTAATACTATGTATGTAATGAATACAGTATCTGGCTTGTCCAGTGTGGATTGACCGTATCTTGGCGTTCATCCTTGCTCCTGGCAGCTGAACTGTGGCAGTTGTAGCCGACCGTCGGCCTCTCGACTAGCGATTGGCCCTGTCTAGCACTGAAGAATGAATTGGGGCCGTACCAGCTCTGCATGCTGCATGGCCAAATCTGTCGCCTTCTGACGCGGACCGGCTCTTATTCTTAGTAACTACGACGACGTGCAGAATATTACTACATAGTAAGATACGGAATACGCCGTTTGCACTTGGCACAGCCAATGCCCGACATACCCATGCAGAAGGAGAATCCGGCTTTTCTAGAATGCCTGAAACTGCTGAGATGGAGCACGTCTAGTACGGAGTAGGAAAAGCTCTTGGATAGGTTGACTGACTGCAAATTGCCATTTGCGTGGCTCCACTTGCATTAGCCGTAATGACAATGTACGGATATCTTGCACATTCGAGCAATTCCACTCTGTAAGTATTTTACCTCACCCACCGGTTTGGTCGTCATCCACAAGTGTCTTATCCTGTATTACAGTTTGCAGGCTCCGTACGGAGTAATTACTTGCTACATACCTCTGGAAATAGCTAGAGATGTGTGGTCCTCAACTGCCGAGGCCCACTGGCTCGGTCAGGGGTTAGACCCTGCCCATCTGGTTCAGGAAAACCTCCATGAAGTAAGTGTACGAGATACACGGAGAAGCATCAGTCTCTTGGCAGGCCGGCCTGCCCTGTCCCGGATCCGTATGCTGTCCTGGCTTTCCGGACGGTGATGGTATCTGCCACAATCGGGAGTTCAGCGGGCGTATTCCTATGACTGCTCGTGCTTTTCCGTATGTCCAGGATGCCACCCGTACCATATGCGATTAGCTGAAATACTACGTTGTTTGATGAACAGTCTCCATCGCAGAAGACGTCAACCTGTCGATTGCAACGAAAAGGGACCCCGACAAGGGTCTCGTTACACTGGCAGCTGGTTCCTTATGCCCTACGTCGTATGCAAGCTGCACTGTATCTTTCTCGTCTGAGAGGGGAAATTCCTTCGGCAGCGCCCACCCCTAAAGGGGGCTAGACCGTGGTGGAGCTTCGATTGAATCATACGATGTAGAGACGAATGGCTGCGCATTTCAAGCCGTTCTCCTCTCTTTCTGTAACTCGGCTGCATACCGGTCCTGGTGCTAGCATACAGAGTACCCCGTACATTGTTACTCCTGCTTGGAAGCAAACGCCGGTGGACAGCTAGCAAATACCGACGGTCGGCCACAATCCCTGCATCTGCGGATTGCCTGAACGATGCCATCTCATGGTACTCCGGATATCCGTCTTTTTGCAACTGCCCAAGCGACATGACCTGCATGCGTTTGGTAGAGATACGCGAGAAGAGAGGGCGCCGTCCGTCAGGGGCGGTTATCAGCTTGTCAGTGGACGACCGGCTGATCGGCTGTTGGTTGCTATTTCACGCTCTTGGCGCTGGCGAATGCCGGCAGCTAGGCGGTAGATCGACGACGTGATGATGTAAGGACGGAAAACATCTGTTGTCGATTCAAGCAAGACATTCGGAACTTCTGCCAGAAAGGGCAATCAGCCCTTCATAACTGCTTACGTGTAAGCGGCCGGTGCATCCAGTACTGCAGCTCACGTCATATATTGGGCGAGACCGGCAACACTGTCGATGAAGTCATCAACAAGCCAAAGCGGGCAAATGGACCACGGAAACTATGGTTGCCGAAAATGTTGGTGGCGTTCTGCCGCCAAGTCGATAGCTTTCAGTTTGTGTATTATTTGGAAGTCATAAGTACCGTATCATATCAACTCAACTCCTTCTCCAATGGGTATCGATAAAGAACACCAGCAATCTCATTTTTCGCCCTGCCCAGCCTTGCCCGCCATCATTTAGTTGGAAACAATGGCTGATACGATCGTTTGATATGTGCCCGTGAAACGTGTTTGTCAGCGGCGGTGGCGCCACATCCGCCGTCGTCGTTGCCGTGCCATGGAACGCGCCTTGGAAGATCGTGCAAACGAGGGCCCGTCGGCAGCCGGAGGCCGCGCGGCTGTCTCTGCTGCCACGGCCGGTTTGGGGCTGACTTTACAGTTGTCCAGCTCGCACAGAGCCCCTGCATGTCCGGACATTAGGGCAGCCACCTCAAGGCGCGCTTCGTCTGGAAGCAGCTGGGTTGTGACACTGTCATTCAGGAGATCGAGGCAGGCCCGGGGTGCTAGAGATTCTGTCAGCATGGAGCCTCTTCAATAGACGGCGCAAGCTGTCATGGGTGACGAAGAGTTAGGACAAGCACGCACGGACGATTGCCTCGGCCAGCTCATTTTCGAGTGCGGCACTGATGCGGGCAGAATTGTAGCAGTGGAAGCGGCGCTGGAGAGCCAGCATGCGGCGCCAGAGGTAGGCAGTATCGGCAATGTCGACAGTCTCGGCGGTGCTCTTACAGAGCGGAGGAGCGGAGCAGGAGGCCTGTGGGAGACGGGAGGACAGACACTCGGGCTCGGAGCTGTCTGCATCTGTGTCGATCTCGGCGCCATTGTGCACAGGTGTGATGGCGTCATCATCGTCACTGAACGAAGCCGAAGAGCCCTGTGACGAGAAGGAAGGGTGACGAAAATCGGGGTGGTAAGAGCGGATCATTGCAGCGGTGCGTCTGAGTGTTGTTGAGGCAAGAGGGTGATCGGACGAGAGAGAGACGAATGTCGAGAGACGGGCTTCAATTCTCGTGTAGGAAGGGTTCTCGTTCGCGTCTGACGACGTCTGGCTGCAGGCCACTTTGTTTGTCTGGGGTAGAAATATGTATGGACGGATCCGCATGGGATGATGCAGAGTAGCAAAGACAAAAGGGTGGGCAGGCCTTGATCTCTGCCGAATGCTGGATGGTCTTATATGGAAGGGGGCTGACCGCCAGACGGGGCCTGCAGAAGGAGGTTGTGTTGTCAATCACGCCGGAAGGGCACACGGTCGTCGTGGGGGAGGTGAACAGCGATGGGTGCAAAGGCTGGCCAGAGAGACGGGAATGTATTCAGCAGGTACGGGCGTCGGGGCCCTATTTATTTTGCGAGACGTACGGAGTGTGTGTGTGTGTGAGCAGATCCTCTCGGCACCTGGTCAGCCCTGACAGTCCGTCTTGCTATCGTCAGAAAAAAATCCAAGCTTTTTCATGCTAATTCACGCTATTTTGTGATTTTGGTTTCTCACTGCCGTATTTCCCACATTTCCCGTATTTAATTTATCGCTGTGATCGTCGTATCACGTCGCTTGTCTTAGCACACGTTGGGGGGATCTAGTCATCGAGATCATCTCCAATGAGGCCACTCCAGGCCGCGCTTCCGGCACCCTTCGCACTCGGCCTCGTGCTGGTATGGCATCGGCTCATATGGCATCGGCTCATGCTGAAGGCGGTGAAAAGTGTCTAGCACCCCCATGATCTACCCATTCCTAGTGAAGATCATCCCCAAGGTAAAAAACACTATAACAGGGCGGGTGACGGTTCCAAAAAGGCAAAGTGGCGCGAAAAACGGCCAGAGCAAAGGGTGAGAGCCCTCATCGATCAAGCCAGTGTCGTATCGGCAGTGGAACATGCAGGCGCTAAGGTAGGGTTGGCTGGATCGCTGCTATGCAGTGCACTGGCCATCATTCGGCGAGGGGGAACCACGGCAGATGGACGAGAGAGGAATGAAAACCTGAGTGGAAGGGTGAAGCTGGAAAGGCCGGGAAAGGCGAGGACCTTTGAGGACACGGTCATAACGACTCGCAACCGTCAAAGCCGAGTCTATGGACCCTCGAAGCTCGGGCTGCCGGTGTGAAGACACTGAGTAAAAAGGAAAAATGCAACGGTTCCGAAAATGGATCATGCATATTGCCAGTAAAGTACTGTAATGGATCGCGGGGGGATGGGATCGCCCTGGCCCATGGGTCACACCACCAGTCAGAGGACGAGATGTGCGATCAGGACGAGACAAATTGACCCAGCGTCTTTCCTTTGTCATTACTGCGGATAGAAGACAACGAGAGTATGAGTGCTTGGAAGCACTCAGACTACAGATCACAGACGAGACGGCAGAAACCAATGACCACATTATTCTATTATTATTATTCTCTTATTACGATTATTATTTTTGCGGCACAGCACCGCATCATCGTTGTCTCACACCGTTTGAACGATAGCGGAAGCTCCAGGCGAGTGACGAATGACAAGCAGCGCGAGCCCCTCCGATCGACACGGCCGACGTCTACAAGTCGTCCTTGTGTCCTTGTGTCCTTGTGCCCTTGTGTCAGGCATTCAGACCCATCTGGCTGTGCTTTCCAGCCGTTCCGGCAACGATCACCAGGTCAGGAGGGCTACGACGTACGGCTGGGAAATCACTTGATCATCCAACCTCGCCTCGCCTAGGCTTTCCAGATGCCGTCGGTCCCGCCCGACCCGGCGTACGTGTACGAAGAAAGATACGAGGCCTAGACATGCCTAAAGGCGCCTGCAAATACAGGTAAACCGTCTAACTTGTTCGAGACTGGCGACCCAAAACCCGTCCGCCAACCGGAATAGACTGCTACGGGTCTGGAACGAGTTAGTACAGCATTGATTACTTGCCCAGACTGCCCAAAGAGGCAGTGATATGTAAGATATCTCACTCACGCCAATTTCGTG
Organism: Grosmannia huntii; assembly: GCA_019925595.1. Lineage (NCBI taxonomy): Eukaryota > Fungi > Ascomycota > Sordariomycetes > Ophiostomatales > Ophiostomataceae > Grosmannia > Grosmannia huntii. The sequence continues at coordinate 218,155 of JADHKJ010000034.1, forward strand.
CGTTGTACGATGTACGATGTACGATGTACGTGTATGGAGTATCTGATGCACATAAGCTCACACCCGGTCCCAGATCCCCAGTGTCAGTTTCCTTGGTCAGAAGGCAGTCGAAATATACTGTTTATCTCCCCAACGTACGCCGATAACCCCCCAATCCGGGGCTGCTCACATTCGAGGCCTGTCGGATTCCAACCTCGAGTACGTGTCACAGTCCACTCGTGCGCTGTTGCCTGACATACCAAGTTCCATGCACGAGAGAAGAGCCAAGCTTTATCTTCTCCCCGCGAACCGGGGTACCAAATTGCAGAATTGTGCTTGGATCATGTCGATACAGAATGTCTGGCCGAGAAAGTACGCGTTCACTATGCTTTTTTCTCATCCGGGGCTCGATCGAGTTCTTGAGTACTTCCAGAGAGCAACGGCAAAACTGAGGCTGTCTGCCCACCCCACGTTTGATCTGTGGGGGGGAAGGGGAAGCAATCTGCTAAAGCTGTCGCCAAATTTGAGACCCATCTTATCAGGCACCTCATCCACACATGAGGAAGCTGACTGTGGAATCCCAAGAACAGAAAGAGACTCCGATATCGCTACTTGCCCGCAATTTGCTCTGCACATGACCCATTGGGGTCAGATGCTCGTGATAGTGTTGACCCTACATGACGTTACCCCATCTAATCTAATAGCATCAGGGGCCGGAGCCCAGGAACGCAGGCAGGTGGGCCACGATTTGCATTGTCTACGAGACACTTTCAGCCGGGCGACACGTTGGAAGGCAAGCAGATGGAATACTGAAACAACCAGAGGGCTTCAGTAGCCTAGCTAGACCATTGACCGGACCCCTCCGCAACATCCACTTTGCATACCGAAGACCTTGCAGCCGCTTTAGTGGCAGGCGAGCTGCAAGCATATATCTACAAGAGTTTACGAAGAACAGCGATGACTGCAATCGCACCGCTTTTCTACAGATGCAGCTAATGACCGAACCTCACAGTTGGTCTGCTGGATATGTTGATTTGTCTGCGGTGCGTGTTTTGCGTGGCACCATGTTCGAGACTCGTGGAAGTTGTTGCTTATGAACGGCAACAAAGAATCAGATAGATGCTCCATCACGAATGCTCCTAAATGGTCGACTCCCGGAGGTATTTTGCAAAAAGGGATAAGTGGCAAAAAAATATATTTGCTCTATGATGAGCCCAGTGCCATGTAAATCCAAAAGTGGTATCATCGAAATGGAAAGTGACAAGAAATACACAGCGGTCTAATGCGGTGAGAGGGACAAACGACAAAACAAGACTCGGGCCGGTAGGCCCATGCAACTTCCGCCAACGTGGTTGTGACAACCCCAACCTGGCCGTAGGTAGGCTGCGATTGCCAGCGAATGGGAAGGCGGCACATCATGGCCAAGCAATCATACATGATAATGCACCCGCTCTAATCCAGTCCACGCGTAAGCTGCAGAGTTCTAGGTAAATGGATGCCTAGCAGGTTCCCAAAATCGATTGAGTGGTGCAGACCTGTTTGCTACTCCAAGGTAGAGCTAAGGTTGGCTGTGTTCCCTTTGACGGCTGCATGGTGATGAACTCCCAACAACCTGACCGATGCGATGCTTGGACCGAGAACGCCTTGTATGGAATACAAATAGGGGTAATGCAAAACCGCAGATGCAAATGATGCTAGGACGTGAAACGTAACTTCTCAATGCTTGCTCTTATCGTCGCTCTTGGAGCTGTTCGTAGTCTTGTGATGTTTGGGTGGTGGCTTCAGGTATTGCGGACGATCCTGCTTTGATGTCAGCGCGTTGGTAGGTTAAAGCGAGGACGATGGTGCGCCAAGTCCTGGCTCTGTGAATGCTGTCTTACCCGTTGTCTGCCGCGGTGCAACTCTTCCTCCTCCTCGACAGAGCTACTTGGCGAGGGCACCATGTTGTCGTTGCCCCCCGAGCTGTATCGTCGTCGGCCCTCCTCATACCATGTGCAAAGTGGCTTGTTGTCGAACATGAGATCGTCGTCCTCAATGATAGTGACGGCCATCCAGTGATGGCTGTCAACGATGTTCTGCATGCTAAAATCGTAGCTGGCATTCTCGGCCCAGCCAGTGATGGCCTGGTCCGTTGCGCAAGACCCGCAGCTGGTGATAGCGTCTTGATGCATGATGAAAGTCGTGGTGAAAGTAATGAATTAAAGGGGTTCTCGTGGGAGCGGGTTATGTATGTGTTGTTGTTATTGTTGATGGCGTCGGATTTGCGATGGGGAAGAGACGCGCAATAGGCGAGGCTGAAAAGAGCTCGAAGAAATGGTATAACGCAAGGGAAAAGGAGGTTAAGGAAGGGAGACGGGAAAAATGGGAGACAGTGAAGACAGAAAAAGGAGGCAGATGCCTGCGTCAGAGCCCGCTGACGGTGTGAAAACAAACAAGGCTATGCTCGGAATCCGTAGACAGGATGTGGTGCTGTGCGATGTGGAAAGAGAAAAAGAGCAACAAAAAAAGGTAAAAGGGCAAAAAGGCAAAAAGGCAAAAAGGTCGCTGTACTCGGTACAGGAGAAGGATGTGTTGTGCTTTGTTGACTTGTTCGGTGCTAGGCGATTGGTGGAGCAGCGGGGCGGCTTAACAGGTTGGGTAGCTCTCGGCCAGGGGTTTCGGGTGTCGAAACAGGCAGTTGCCTGCTTAATAAGCAGCGGATTCCGAAGCGGAAGGCGCAAATGCAAGCGAAGATTGGGTAAAGCAGTAGAAAAGCGAGATTCAGTTCCGTTACTGAGGTCGATGAACGGTAGCAGACACCGGCTGAGGTGGGAATGCGCAGATGCGCGTCAGAATGCGGATACGATGAATCTGCAGAGCCTGCCGGCTGGGATTGAAGGGTTCAGCACTGAGGGAATGTGAAGAGGAAGGGCAGGAAGAGACCGGGAACAGGAACAAAGAGGATATACTATATAATATATGGAGCCCTACGATAGCTAAAAGAACATGACACGAGGCGACTGACACGATCGCCGGCCGAGTCGGTCGGTCTGCAAGGCAGAGAGCAGCTGGGAAAGGCCAGGTGAAAAGCCTGAGATCGAGATGGGAACGAGCTGGGAACATGGCGGCGACGTCAGAAGCTGCCAGCGGGTGCGGGAGGTGCTGGTATTTCCAGGTATACAGGCCGTAGTGGGATGGCGCTGTGGCGAAAGGGGAGGCCTTAGCCTCCGAAAACACCCTTCTGATTTGGCGCCGGGCGGGTCTATACAGGGTTAGCGCCTGTGCTATTGAGCTGACGGGTTTCTTTCAGCGACAAAATTGCACTTAGGGCCGCTGGCGGCGCTGATGGCGCTGATGGAATCCAGCTGCCGGGATCTCAGACTTCTTTGGTTCTTTTAACCCAAATTCATTCAGAGCATAAACTCGGGCTCACGGCGGGTGTCGTAACCGGTTGGGGTGGCCTGCTTCCACGGACTGGGACGGACGGCACATGATGTGATAAGCGCGTGTGGCGATCATGATGATGGCATTCGTACTCCGTATTCTGACAGGCAAATGTCTCACGCTCGATTTTTCCCTCTTTAGTCGATTTGATTGCGATGCGCAGAAAAGGCGCGCACGTGATGTGCATGTGACACTGCCATGTGCATATATGCATATCTGCACTGTCCAGCCTGTTTCTAAGCATGGCGGTTCCGAAGAGGTAGTCGACAAGAATCGTACCACTGTTCTCCCGCGGCCTGTTTCTTGCCAACGAGTTGTCTCGTTAGGCAGCACACTATCGTGATTGTCAAAAACAGATAATAGGCTTCGGTTCGTATATGACTTCAGTTGCAGGAGCCACGCATGCCGTTGAACGGGAGAGTGTCCAAACTAGTTGGCAAACGAACTGAACGAGAGCAGAGACATTTGTTTACGGAGTACCGGCTACCGATAATATCCGTCTTGGCTTTTATGGACGCACGCCTGGCACGTCTGCAGACAGCCGCGAAGACATGGACGACATCGGCGCGGTGCCATCCTCTGACTCTGGACTATACGACGTACTTGACATGATGACGTTGGCATTATGTACATTCAGAAAAGCGAGATGATCTAATCTTGTTCGTAGCCACACAGATAACAGCCCGCCCAGACTCCATCACCTAAGCTATGACCGTTGCGGAGTCAGGCCGATGCCGGCAACTGCAGGCGGTTATGTACTCCGTAAAAAGCAGCAGACTTAAATGAAGACGGGGAAGGTGTCCATGGAGGTGGGGCAGACGTGCATGCTGTATTGGTTCTTGAGAGAAGAGAGGCGACTAACACTGAGTGAAGAGTTTTTCGGCCTTGGCTCGTCACATCCTGTCTTGGCATATTGAATTTGCTCGTGAACGTCGGAAGAGAGGAGGCTTTCTTGCTTGCAGCATTCCACCGGTTCTCGAGCATGTTTGCAGGCCGGAGCAATGTGCGAGACACAACAAGGGCTACAGGCTAGTTTTTCCGCAGCTATACAGAGAAGGGGCAGCTACATATACCGTGAGAACCACCCGAAAGAGCAGATGAAGAACAAGAGGATGCGGCATTTACACTTGTTTGCCAAGTCGTGAACGTGGGACGTCCCTCGCTAGCCTGTTTTTTATCAGATCCTATGATTATCTTCCAGACGTATGGCCCAGAAGGCAAGGGGATATAAGTAGCTGCAGCCGCTCTATTCATTCCCGCCAGTCCATAGAACACTGCTGTCCATGTCCTCAGGCCTGTGCTCAGACTTTGCTTACACACGAACGACGACCATGTCATCCCCCGTCGACCCGCGCCCGCCTGCTCTTCAGCTACGTTCCTGCCCTGCCTTTTGTCATCAACACCTGGGTCAGCGGTGACATCACGGCCGCCGTGCTCGGCGTCACTACCTGGCGATGGGGCATCGGCATGTGGTGCATCATCTATCCTGTCTGCGCCCTACCGCTGATCATCAGCCTCCTCGTCGTCCAGCGTCGCGCCAACCAGGCCGGCCGTCTCGCCCACGACGCCCCCCCGTCCACCCGTCGCAGCAGGCTCTCCGTGGATCTCTTCTGGCAGCTCGATGTCGTCGGCATCGTCCTTCTCATCGCCGTCTTCGCCCTCATCCTCACACCGCTCACCATTGCCGGCGGCGTGTCGTCCAAGTGGAAGACTGCTCACGTCATCGCACCACTGGTCGTCGGCCTCCTCTGCGTCCCCGGCTTCGTAGCCTGGGAGCTCAGGGCCCGCCAGCCGCTCGTCCCGTTTGCCCTCGTCCAGGATCGTGCCGTCTGGAGCGCCCTGGCCATTGCCTTCCTCCTTGACTTCACCTGGTACCTGCAGGGCGACTTCCTGTACACCATGCTCGTGGTGGCCTTTGACTTTAGCATCACCGGCGCCACGCGCGTCTCGTCGCTCTACTCCTTCTGCAGCGTCATCACTGGCTTCCTCCTCGGCCTCGTCGTCTTCAAGGTCCGCCGCCTCAAGGCTTTCATCATCGTCGGCACCGCCCTCTTCATGGTGGCCTTTGGCCTGCTGATCCATTATCGCGGCTCGCCCTCATCGGCTGGCCGCTCTGGCGTCATCGGGGCCGAAGTCCTGCTTGGCATCGCCGGCGGAATGTTTCCCTACCCAGCGCAAGCGTCGATCCAGGCGGCCGTCACACACGAACATGTGGCCGTCGTCACCGGCCTCTATCTCGCCACCTACAACATCGGCTCCGCCTTTGGGAACACCGTCTCGGGTGCTATCTGGACCCAGGTGCTGCCTGGAGAGCTCGAGAAGCGTCTAGCCTCGATCAATTCGACCCTGGCTGCCACAACGTATGGCGACCCATTCACGAGTGCTGCTATGTATCCCTTCGGCACACCTGAGCGGACTGCTATCATCGGTGCCTACCAGCACACACAACGTCTGCTCTGCATCACCGGAATCTGTCTCTGCGTGCCGCTCATCGGCTTTGCCTTTGCCCTGAGGGATCCCAATCTCAACGACGAACAGAACGTGGCGGATGCCAAGGAATAACGTGTTTCTGTCCAATTCAAATCTTGTCTCTAGTCTCTAGTCTCACAGCTTAATCACAATGTATATACAAAACATGCAGTTAGATCCCCCTCTCAACATTCGCAGTTAAATCCCCTTCTTAACATTCGTCTTCTTCTTACAGGCCCGCTGGGAGCTTCTCTTCAGACGCCTTGACGATCTCATACTTGCTCTTCTGGTCGCCGTCCGGATACCGCCACTCGATGGCGGCCTCGGCCTCCTTTGGCATGTACACGACGCTTCGCTGGTGGCTGAAGGTGTCGACACTGGCCTTGCCGTGGTAGGCACCGAGTCCGCTGGCACCGACGCCGCCAAAGGGGAGCAGCGGCACTGCGATCTGGGTCATGGTGTCGTTGTGGACGGCGCCGCCGGACTTGGTGTGGTCGACGAACCAGTCCATGTCTGCGCGATCTTCGCTCATCACGTAGAGGCCCAGAGGCTCGTCCATGATTCTGTTGATCGTCCGGCAGGCCTCCTCGGGCGTCTTGTACCGGAGCACCGGAAGGATGGGCCCAAATATCTCGTCGGCCAGCAGCGAATCCGCCGTGGTGACGTCGGCCACGACCGTGGGCGGCACGTAGCGGTCGTCCCGGTCAGCGCTCTCGACGTCGCCGCACACGACGCGGCCCTTGGTGGCACGCAGCTGCTTCATGATGCGGTCCCAGTGCGCCGTGTTGACGATGCGGCCCATGCGGCCGTCCTCCTTGGGCCGGCCCTGGAAGAAGTCCTGGGCGGACGCGCAGATGGCCTGGACGAACGCGTCGTACACATCCTCGTGCACGAGGGCGTAGTCTGGGGCCACACAGGTCTGACCGGCGCAGGCAAACTTGCCCCAGGCAACACGACGGGCGGCCAGGGTGATGTCGGCCCGCGGCGTCACGATCACCGGACACTTGCCGCCCATCTCGAGCGTGTACGGCGTGTGGTTCTTGATGGCCGCCATGGCCACAATGGTGCCCACACGCGTGCCGCCCGTGTAGAAGATGTGGTTCCACCGGTGCGTCAGCAGGGCCGTGGCCGTGGCCGCCGCGCCGTTGACGATCTGGTAGCACGACGTGTCCAGGTACTGGGGCACCAGCTCGGCCATCGCCTGTGCCGTATACGGGGCCAGCTCGGGCGGCTTCATGAGGCCGGTGCAGCCCGCTACGATGGCACCCAGAAAGGGGGCTGCCGTCAGGAAGAAGGGGTAGTTCCAGGCGCTATGTCGGTGGTCAGCAGCTGTGTCAGGCCAGCAGGTCGTCGCCCGCGTCCACATACCCAATCACAAGGACAACGCCCTTGGGCTGCCGCACAATCGTCGGGCTGAGGCCCTGGAAGTCTGTCGGCACGTAGACCGTTTCCGGGGCCAGGTACTTGTCCATGTTGTTGAGCAGGTGGCAGATCTCGTTCTTGAAGAGCCCGACCTCGGTGCCCTGCGCCTCGACCTTGGGCTTCCCCAGGTCCTTGTACAGGCATTCACGCAGGTATTCCTCATGGTCCTGTGTTTCATCCGTGTAAGCGGGCAGTAACGGTGGATCGGCGGCAAGGGAGAAATGCTTACGTCAGCAAGCTTCCAGAACTGCTTCAGCTGTTGCTTGCGAAACTCAATGGGAATGGTCTTCCGGCCGGCATAGGACGCGGCTACCGTCTCGTACTGAGTGGCAATCGTGGCCGCAGCCGTGTCTTGCATTACTAGCGTCATTGTGAAGTCGGATGGTCTGATCGGATGGTCTGACGTGTTGGAAGGCGAGCGGGTTAGAAGCTGTGTATATTTGACTCTGGGCACAAGGGTGATAAGACTGCCGGAATCCGCCGTCGGGCGTCGGCAGTGTTAGGGCAAGAGTGGGACAACGGCGAAGATGTCAGTGCTTCTTTATCTGCCGCTATGGTGATAGCGGCTGAGTCTAGCATATTCGCCTTCTTCACCGTGGTGTCGAGGCGGGCGAGAGAAAGTGGGGTGCCGTCCTTTGGTGGAGAAGGGTTGCTGTGGTTGATAAAGCTACCTGGGGCCACGGAGGAGCTGTCAGACTCGCGAGAGGACAAGCAACCGATAGGCAAAGATGGACGCCTTTCCCGCAGTTGACGGCAAGACGTTTGACTACATCGTCGCAGGCGGTCCGTTCCCTGCGATCCAGTACCTGAGAGGCGCGAGAGTAGGCTGACCAGATGCAGGCGGCACCTCGGGATGCATCATTGCCTCCATCCTGGCCCAGCGCCTGCCTGACTGCAGCGTGTTGGTGGTCGAGGCCGGACCGGATGACTCAGCAGATCCTGACAACTTGGTGCCTGGACTCACGAAGCCCAAGTTTATGAGCAAGGAGGGCAACTGGCTGTACAAGACGGCGCCGCAGATAGCACTGGGTGGCCGGGAGATTATCTACCCTCGCGGCCGAGGCCTGGGAGGTTGCTCGTGAGTTTTATACTATAGCGAAAAAAAGAAAAGAAAAAAGACAAACCTCTAACTCGCCCAGGGCCAACAATTTTCTCGGCTGGGTCAAGGGTCCCAAGGCCGACTGGGATGCCTGGGCCGAGAAGACGGGCGATCCGTGGTGGGCCTGGGACAATGTGAAGACGGTGTTCAAGGCCGTGAGTGCTGCTCGGTAGCGAAGATGCAGCAGCAAGCCGACTGACACGCACAGATGGAAGACTTTGACTCCCGCTGTCCTGCGGGCATGGAGAAGTACGTGCAGCCGACGGCGGGCGTGCACGGAAAGGGAGGGTAAGGCAGACCGGACGGCCAACGTGCTCTCTGCTGTCGTGCTGACCGTCTCTGCACAGTCCCGTAGGCGTTTCGTTTGGGGCCAGCTGGCTGCCCATTGTGCCGCACTGTCTGGACGCGTTTGAGCAGGCCGGATACGAGCGGAACCTGGACAACAACGACGGTGACGCGCTGGGATACTCGGTCGTGCAGTTCTCGGCGCAGGACGGCGTACGGGTGACGAGCACGACGGCCTACCTGAACGGGCAGCGCCGTGAGGGCCTGCCGAACCTGACGATCCTGACAAACAGCCTATGTTCGCGCGTTCTGTTTGCGGGCACGCAGGCGGTCGGCGTGGAGCTTGTGCGGACGAGTGCGGCCACGGCGAGCGAGCAGCAGCAGACGGTGACGGTGTCGTCGCGGACAGACGTCATCGTGTCAGCAGGAACCTTCCAGTCGGCCCAGCTGCTGCTGCTGTCAGGCATAGGTCCAGCCGCCGACCTGACCAGACTGGCCATCCCCGTGGTGGCCGACCTGGCTGCCGTCGGACAGCACATCCGCGACCACTCGGCCTTTGCGTGCGAGTACGTCATCGACCCGGCCATTGGCGGCCACAACGAGGTGCTGCGGTCGCCGGCCAAACTGGCTTCCGCCAAGGCTGAATATGCCGCCTCCAAGACCGGTCCGCTGGCCATCTACGGTGTCAGTGCAGCGGTGTCGTTTCCCCGGCTGCCGGCCGTCCTGCAGTCGGTCGAGCTCAGCCGCGCAGACGTTGCCGTGCAGCAGTTCCTAGCCGAGCCCAGCCGTCCCAGCACCGAGATCTGGCTGCACTCTGGTCCTCTGTTCTATGCTGGTCCCTGTCCGGCCGACGCGAACGTGCTCGCGATCGAGGGCCTCAACCAGAACTGTCTCTCCGAGGGCTCGCTCACGCTGCGCAGCCGCGACCCCCGCGATCTCCCCGTCGTCGATCCCCACTACGCTGAGCACGAGCTTGACATGCGTGTTGCTGTCGAGACCGTCCGCGAGATCCTTCGTGTCGCCAAGACGCCCGCTCTCGCCCGCATCATCCGCGCGCCCTTGCTGCTGCCCGCCTCCGAGTCCGAGGCCGATATCACCACGTTCGTTCGCCAGAACCTCAGCCAGGGCTTCCACAGCATGGGCTCCTGCGTCATGGGCCCCAAGGATGACCCGCGCACCGTCGTGACCAGCGACTTCAACGTTGTCGGCCTCCGTGGCCTCCGCGTCGCCGACATGAGCGTCTGCCCTGTCCTGACCTGCAACCACACCCAGGTCAACGCCTACCTCATCGGCATCCGCTGCGCAGAGGTCATCGTCGCCGACGCTCTGCGTGCCCCAAAGCTGGCAAGGCTGTAGAAGAGTGTGTGTGTATGACTTCTGACTTGAATGAATACTGAATGCATCTTGAAATCTTCTTCAAACCTGTATACACTATACTACAGAACTTAATTTTCTTCGCTAAACACAGCCAACACGGACGGTAGAACCTGCACATGTCCTCGCCTACGTCTCATCGCTTCAGCACGCGTAACTCTAGGATGCGAAGGAGGGGATAGGCAATTCCGGCAAACCCTACACCGGCAAATATGCCCAACTAGAGTGATTACGTCAGCATAGCTCGGATAGCTGTGAAGAGAGACGGAGAAGAAAACACAGGACTCACGTCAGCACCGTAGTCGCCGACCTTTCTCGACAGCGGCCCGATAAAGTAGACCTGGTCCATGCAGAGCACAGAACCGACCCAGCCAATGCAGAAGGCGGCCAGGGCGGCGAGGCCGACGGGCAGCTTGCTCTGTGTGTTCCAGTCGTCCCAGTCAAAGTTGGTCCAGCCACGGCGGAAGAGGATTGTGTCCTCGAGCGTGAGGGTGATCCAGATGGTGACCCAGTAGCCCATGAGCGCCAGGAAGTCCTCAAAGATGTCGTACAGATGGTTGCGCCCCACGGCCGCGCAGATGGTATAGGCGATGACGCCAAACGTGTTCCACGCAAAACGAGGCACGCGTGCCGGCCAGCTGCCCAGACACTGGAACCCCAAGGCCGCCGAATACGTGCCGGGTACGTTGTTGGCGATCACGCCGAGCGCCAGGATCACGCCGCAGAACTTGCCAAACCGGCCCAGCGGCTCGAACGCGGTCATGATCAGCGCCCCCGACGAGATGCCGTAGCTGGCCGCCCACGTCGGATTCGAGTACGTGCCGCTGCCCAGGCCACAGCCCACGAGGTAGGCAAACGCCGTCGACAGCGTCTCGCCCAGCCACGTCAGCAGGAACGTCAGCACCATGGACGTCTTGGCCGGATAGTAGACGTAGTAGTCGCCGCCGACCGGAGACCACGCCACCGAGGCCGACATGCACAGCGCCAGGAACGAGAGCCGGTTGGCATTGACCGTCTCGCGGTTGCCCGACGAGCTGTAGGACGTGTCAAAGTTTGCGCCGGCCACGCCCACGAGGATGAACACGACCGCCAGCTGTGGAGCCCAGGCGTATCTGTCACTTGTTAGGACTATATCGCGTGTGCTTCCAGTTGCTACATCGTGCAGCCACTCACCGCTCATAGACGTGGAAGATGGGCAGGCCTAGCACCGTGACCACCCAGGTGATCGCGGCCGTGATGATGATGCCGCACACGACGCTGAGATTGTTGTCCGCCACCGCCGACAGAATCTGCCCGCCGACCACAGAGTCGATCATGCCGTATCCCAGCATGATCACAATGTTGAGCAGCACGCAGATCCGGCTCGGCCACCAGCCCATGGTGTAGCGCGCAAAGATCTAAGCCGCCTGTCAGTCTCGGTGGATGCGAAAAAAGGATGGATGCTCCGGCAACGAACCATGGTCCGCAGCCCGGAAATAGGACCCCACGTGCTCATGATGCCGGTTCCTGCACAACCCAGCATCGTGCCGAACACGCAGCAAAGCGCCGAGTCGGTAAACGAGAGCCCGTAGGCGATGGGGCCAAGGAATCCGAGCGCAATGTTGTTGGCCGTCAGATTGGCTGAGAACCACAGCAGCACCATCTGCATGTAGTTCGGCCGCCCGTGCAGCTGCTGTTCTTCCGGCGTCACTCGCTGGATGCCGCGCAGCTCAACCCAGTTGGACTCGGCCATCTGCTTCCAGTACTGCCTCGCCCGTCCATTGTCCACAGGCACCCCGGTCTCGCCGCTCTCCACCGAGTGGTTCTCCAAGACCGTCTTCTCCTGCAGCGCGCCGGTCTTGATCGATGACGACGACATGGCAACACGTTGACGGCAGCGCTATCTAGCAGGCGGTCCTTCCAGCTTCGATCGGGGTTATGCGTGATTTTAAATGTAGATGAAAAATCAACTAGCAAAACGGACCACCTGTATCGACATGCAAATCGCATGCAATCGCAGCAGATAAGGGTGCAATACAACCTTACAGCGCAAACACCTTGCTCAAGAGTGGGAAGATAAAGATCGTCCAAAAGGCGCAAATGTCAAAACGCTACGAAACGAGATATCCAACCGTCTACCTTGTCACGATAGGCAACTGGTCGGACAATAGTGGGGAAATATTTCGAATCGACGTTCCGTAGCTTGATTCGTAAGCTGTCAGACAAGATATGTATGTACGACGTAGATACCCTCCACCCAATGCCCGATTCCTGGTCTTCGCAGGTCGCTCGATTCTAGAGGACCAAACCTGATTCTTGGCCATGTCTCCAACGATCCTACAATTGTCTTCTCCAGAATCTCGGTAAAACGATTGTGTATCATGCAGATGTCACGATGCGACACTACTCACTAGTGCAACGCCATTAGCTAGCGGCAGTTCACACTGTGCTACAATTGCTAGGAAAGCAAAAGCTACCAGATATACTCCCGCCATCCGTGGATCTTTGAGCATGATAGAGGTATTTCTTTGTCTACCGCCTTGTAGACCTTGTACTCGAATAAGAAAGTCCGCGACTTGCAGCGCCTATCACTACTCTAAAGCGGCAAATCTTTGGGCAAGGCCGACCAGGAAATCAACATCAACTTCCGCGGTCCAATGCACCTCACTCTCGGCCTTCAAAGCCCAGCGGACTATCATCGACGTGATTTCATCCACGGGGTTTTTCCCCTTCTCTACAATAATCCCGTCCACACCGAAGGCATGGCAACACTTCGGACCAAGGTCGTCTGACCACAGCTCTCCCAAGGTGGCTACGAAGAGAGTAAGTTGATCGAGGTCGCATCGCATGGTGTGGTGACGGGTCTGCATTATAAGCGAGAGGACCCCGATGGCAATAGACCCATGTGCAAAGCTCGGACCGGAGAGTCTCCCTGATCTCTAGAACTGCTCGGCTTGTAGATATATATTCCACGTTAGAAAGGCGGAATGCCGACTGATAATTATGCGGTCAATTGGCTACGAAGGGCTTCATGCAGTCTACCCTGTAATCTGAAGTGGGGGGCGTTTTCGTGGCCTTTCAAAGATCTTTGAAGTCGACCACGTAATTGATCGTACCGAGTAAGGCTAGCAAGGGCCATTTTTGATTGGCCGCTACATCGTGGTTCTGATCGGCTACTTAAGAATCCTGCCATGTGCCAAAATCACTAATGACGTCACGTGAATTGATGTTTGGTCTATAGAGCCCGTACACATATACGAGTATATACCCTGTGCGTCGCAGTCGCGCCGTCGCAGTCGCGCCGTCTTACGTCGTACAACCCTCTTGGCATCCAACTTGTGACATTCCACGGGGTATTTGCCATCGGGCAGCTAGATTATGTCCCAGATTGTTTACAGATTGAAGCCTTGTTTTAGACTTGACTTGCGGCAACAGAGGCCCTAAATGTACAGATACTGTTTGACTAAGCGCCTGTTATACGCCGTTAACCGTTTATAACTTGGGTATTGGAACCCCTTGAGTTTTGGAACCCTTCACTGAGGGAATTGTGTTCCTGCTGAAGCACACCAAATAAATAGAGAATTTCAAAGTTCATCGTTAATTTCCGAATACGATCTTGTGCGTTCGTCAAACCCCACGGTACTTCTTATACTTGTCTGCATACGGCTGATCTGTGGGGATACTAGCCGCCGTGCTCACAATCTTTATTTCATGGTGGACCTGTACGTGCATGGCATCTTTGTTGAGTGGATGCTCATCGTCAGATGAAGCCATATCTTCCGCACGATTTTCGGAGTGGGTGGTTGGGGTCGCCGTTCCATCTTGCAACCTAGTAAACTGCCGATTGGTCCCGGTGGACTTCACGCCAGCAGTGCCTCCAAACGTCACTAACTCAGTTGGTCCCCGGCTATGCGCGCCAGTTGGTTTTGAGCTAGCAGCGCTAGGTATGCTGGCGAATTTCCTCGATATTTTCAACATCAATGGTCGTAGTGTTGGAAGGCATCCGCTGATGATTCCGCACGCTGTTTCCACAACACACCAAGTGCAAGCAGGGGCAAGTGTGTCTGAAGAGAATGCGAGTTAATAGAGCTGATCTCATACCACTTCATTGAATATCGACAAGCGGTAACGCTTACATGTAGTGTCCTTCTGGTTGAACATCATGAGAAGAGTGAACCGATATATGCTGGCAAAGATCACGCTGGATTCCGTTAGAATCGGCACCTGTCTCCAGACCACAAGGAGCAACCCACAAACTGCCAAGCAAAAACATGAACAAAACCATACTCTTTTGCATGGCGTTGATTCGCAATTTCAGCACTTGTTGTACCGGCATGCAGAGAATAGCGACATCGGTCAGGATATTGGGAATGGCGTTGCCGATAAAGGATGATCTGAGGTTGATGCAAGAACCTCCGTCCCAAGGACGCCATGCCCCCGAGATTGGTTTACACTGAAAGATGCTGACCAGCACGATGGCAATCCACCATCCGACGACAGTAGAACCGATTATAGCTGCCGTTATGCGAAACCTACGGGACGGGAAAATGCGCAGATACATGAGCAGTACGGATGTCTTGTTGCAAAGAATGCCTGTGACGTAGATGCACTCAAATGACATCAACTGCTTCAAAATAATTTCCGTATGCGACAAAGGAAGATCAGAGGTATGCTCGCCAAGACCATAAGCTAACACTACACGGAATCTATTAGTAGAGCGACGAGAAAGTCTGCAAGTGACCTTAGTTGTGATGTATTACTTACTCCCATAATTGAGTCCTCCGGCAGCGAAAGCGGCGGCCTGATGAAGCAATGTATTAGCTGTGCCCACTCAGAATAGGCTGCCTTTGCTGTCGTTGCCGTATCGCGACCAACTCACCAGTGCAACCAACATCACCCAATCATCTGCGCCATATGGATTGCCGATGAGGTGCCGAGAAATAAACCGCAAGGCTACAAAAAAAGCAGCCAGAACTAGAAGAGCGGTGGTGGTGTTTCTGAGGCTTGGTGCTTGGGTATTCACGATCTCGGTGCGATAGTGTAGAGGAGAGAGGGACCCCATGACGGCAGCTGAAGTGGCTGTCAAGTCGTTCGTGACTAATTTGACGCAAATCGTGCAAGCCCAGTCCGCGAAGAGAAGCTGGGAGAAACCCAGCGAGACGGTTCTTGACTTATTTAAAGGGCTGCGAGCCTAGTCCTAATGCCGAGTCTCCTTTTTATTCGCTGCCTCTTATGCTCCACGTCGATTACAGCGTCAGTTCCATGTTGCAATGGGGGCGATCGGCGGGTTAAGGGCAATTATGGCCCCCCCGGGTATTGTCCAGGGCCGCTCACGCAGGCTAGTGGCCATACGGAACAATGGGAAGCAGGATCTGTTGGCATACTTTTTCCTCCCTTGTACTTCCTTTGTCATCTCCATGGGGCAGAAACAGGCAGCGGCCGACAGAACCCGAAGAGCGAAAGTGCGTCGCAAGCGAACTGGGCCTGGTGTGGCACAGTACTCCTTTCCATTCGTACGAGTGCTCCGTACCTGTAAGATATCCACTATCCGTTGGATACTACCTTCCATCAACGGTTTCTGCCCGCGAACCAATGACCCAGACTGAACCCTGGTCTCTGAAGTCTCCTGAGGGGAAAGCAGAACGACGATAACAATATAACAATACTCCGTACCTTTTCATTGATCCAAGTAGTAGAAGGAGAGTGGAGCGATTCGAAAAGGATGTTCTCCCTGCTAGCTACATGCTCCATACGACGTACGCATTATTCCATATGACCTGTCTCTTCTGGTTCCATGGTAACCTTCCAGATAAATGGTTGCCATGTTCCTCCATGAAATGGCACTGATGTATCTTTTTCTCTCAATTCTCCAAACACATTTCATCGAAGCTTCTCACTTCTCAATAGTCCTCATTCACATCATGTCGCATAAACCAGTCATTGTCTTTGCTCCCGGTGCTTGGCACTCCGCCGCCTGTTACGACAAGCTTCGGAAGTCGTTGAAAATCGACGGGTGGGAGACTGAGGCTGTCGAATATCCAACCGTTGGAGCCGAGCCTCCCACCAAGCATATGCCCGAAGATGCAGCAGCCATACGCGCCGTTTTGACGCCTCTTGTTGAGCAAGGCAAGGAGGTCATCGTCGTCGTGCACTCGTACGGAGGAGTTCCTGGTGCCAGTGCCGTTCAGGGCTTGGGGTGGAAGCAACGTGCCAAGGAGGGAAAGACAGGCGGCATCAGCCTCTTCATCTATCTTTCTGCCTTTGTTACTCCCAAGGGCAAAACACTGAAGGGTTTGCTGGGCGGCCAATTTCTCCCCTGGATGAAGTTTGACGTAAGCAGCAAATCTTTTTTTTTTTTTTTTTTTTTTTTGAAACGGCCCCCATCCTTTCTTGAGTATTGTCTCCTTACGAATGTATGCTTACCGTGTTTCATAAATAGGGAGACTATTCACGTGCCGACGCGCCAGAGAAGGTTTTTTATCATGATCTCGAGGGCGAGGACCTGAAATGGGCCCTTGACAACGTAAAGCATCAGTCGGCGCCAATTTTCACGGACGCTGCTGATTACGAGCCCTGGCACGACATCGATTGTGGTTACATCATTTGCGATGACGACCAGGCTATCCCACTGCCCGTCCAGGAGCAGCTCGCGGCTATTCTTGGACCCGGAGCCTTTATCGCCCACCTGAAGGCTTCCCACTCGCCCTTCCTATCGGTGGTGCCAGAGCTCACTGGCGCTTTGGAGAAGGCGGTCGCATTTGCGAAGGACAAAATCACAGCCTAAGATGTTTGTATATGCCATAGACTGAATGCTATAGTGTTGCTAGACCCATGAAAGCGTCAATAATACAAGAGGACTGCTGAGGAAATAAGATCCACTTCAAGAATTTACACTCGAGCAGATGTATGTGATGGTTGGACCTGGACCAGGTGAGGTGTATGAGAAGAATATACGGAATATCCAATAGGAATTCCTATCCAAGATTCGTGATTCTCCACCTGATTTGTCGGGGCTTTTGCGTATGCACACTAAGGCACGGAGAAGGAGGTCTGGGGCAAAGAATCTGCGAACTCAATTCATGCGAAGTATACGACGTACTGTATTCCGTACGACGTAACGCTGTAAGATACTATATTAGGGCTTATCCGGCGACGCTCGTACGGAGTACATACGGCGTAGTAACGCGGCTACTACGGAGCATTCCGTATGGAGTACGAGATGATAACCGGGCACCTTGGCAAGGTTGTCGGAAATTGCGCAAACTATTATGTAAACCGGAACCTGTACGGTCTCCACAGTCCTAGGATAACAAGCAGTGCGACGGAGGGTTCGGCCGATAAAACTTACGAACATGGTTGTCGATCAAACCAATCTGCGCACCATAAGCTGTCCTGTTCATGCTATTGCATTTCAGCACTGAGGGGACGACCGTGTGGAAGTAGGAATGATTTCTGAGCTGTCAGTGATTGTCCAAGATCACCACTAACAGGGCCCGTTCCGGAGCGTTTCAAGCACAATCTTAGTACACGGAATACGGAGTACATAGACGTAAAGGGGAAATCCCCTAGCAATGTGATGTAAGATACGATATCATGCCACAAACCCGTTGAATCCCACCATAGTGGAGAGGCCCACCCCCGAGTGTACTTTACTACTCCTAGTCCGAAGTTGGCTTCTTGACAGGCAATCAAATTCGGCTCGCGTACTCTTCTCGTACAGTTTATTTCCGGGCCGCATATCTCGGGTTGAGTTTTTGTGTGCTCTGTACGGAGTATTCCGTACGTCGTTCGTACGTCGTACGGCCGGTAACATCCGCATTAGTAAGAGATACGCATGAACGCGCAAAATAGGTAAGCTTGTTATGCGCCTCTCTGTACGATCCGGGAGTACGGTAATACGTAAGATACAAGGTACTCCGTACAGGAAGGTATATTGAATATTTGGCAGAAAATACTCTTCGTTAAGCTTACGGAGTATGGTCTCATGAACCTTGCCCCGTCTCTGACATTTTTACGTCGTAGGTTTTGTGCTACGTGTCGGGATCCAATGGTGTATTGGCCTGCCTACTCCGTACTTCTTGAACTCAAAACCTCTTCCCCATCAGGTGCCTTTATGACTAATATCCCGGGTGCCTGAAACGCATTGCGGAAGAATGCATCACAAGAGTGGAGCGCCGCATTGCCGTGCACGACTACCGATACTATGTAGCCAGGGCAATAGACCACTGTGTCAGTGAGAAAGATGACCATGTATGACAGCTTGTGCGCTGTGTTATTGGTTTCGAAATGCACTATTCTTATTGATCCGCGGTCGTGAAAACGAAAGTTCGAGGAAGTGCAGGGTCGGCTTATACGCCGACTCTATTTTAGAAGAGTCCAAAGCTCGTTAGATTTTGTAGGTCCTACAATACAAGGCGCTGGTGATGCGTGAATGTCTGCTACTCCGTACGTAGTACAACAATTCCATAATGCCGATATGCAAATTGTCACTTTGGGTTAGTAGATAATGCCCCCAACATCTCCCTAGTCTGCAACAACAGCTGTACGTAGAAACTCGAAGTCCTACCAAAGTACGACGTACAAGGTTGTCAAAAGATAGTATCGTGGCCACCAGTTGCGTGTGCAAATTGCCACCGTCCCTGGTCGGATACAAACAGTAAAATGCAGAACAACAGCAGAGCCAGTGTGGAATAGCACTTCTAGATCACTGGCCTGGTGTCCTCTCAACCCCGATTCGATATTCGAGTTTCATTGTTGATATTGACTACTGCTGAGGCAACAAAATCCACCAAACGCATTTTCACCCGTCTACCCGCAACGCTAGAAAACGGGACGGTTTGTATTTGGAGAGTAGTGCCGAGTTGGGCTCGAAATAAACATCACAATTGTAAGGCTGGGAAACCTTAACATGAAGACATCCTACTGCTTCAACATGGCTCGTTTGCTGACCAGCGGACTCTCTGCTGTTAGATTTTTGAGATCGTGCGCATCCAAACAAGCCTGTCTGCTGAGTAGAACGGCCGACTGGGTGCGCTGGACGAGATCGTTTTCGTAGACATCCACGGCGGCTCGCAGATGTCTAGGGCCATGGGAGGCCCATGCCGTCACTAAATGCTCGGCCAGATGGGCGGCGTCTGTAATGCCGTGATTAAAGGCCTCGCCACGATACATGGTCATGGCATGAGCGGCATCGCCGGCCAGGCTGACAGTTCCGCCATGATTGGGCCATGGCCGCGTGGGCCAGTCCTGAAGGCGGACCTCGAGCACCTCGACATCCCCGGGGATATCCTCGACGGCGGCACGAATCCGCGGCTCAAACGGCTGGGCCAGCGCCCGCATCTTGTCCAGACGGGCTGGCTGCGTCAGCGGGACCTCGTCATCGGGGCCGCGGGCTATCCACGAGAGGTTGAGCTGGCCCTCGTAGAACTCGCCAGGGCCGGCACCGGCAGACCCGTTCACTTCGGGCGTCGACAGGGTGGAGTACCAGAGGTAGGCGCCGGTGTCAGGGTGACAGCCCTGGAAGAGCAACGGGTCAATGGCACGCAGCGGCCTCACCTGGTCGGCCGTCAGCCGCACAGTGACGCCCATGAAGCGCACGGGCAGCTGGTAGAGACTGGCGGCGTCAGCATCGCCCACGCTCTCAAAGAGCCGCCGTCGCGTGCGGCTGTTGCTTCCATCGGCACCCACGAGTAGGGAGCCCGTGGCCACGGTGCCGTCTTCAAAGCGGGCCGTCACCGACCCGTCGACCGAGCTGAAGTCTTCCAGGGCCTTCCCCCACTGTACATCGATGTCGGTCAGCAGTAGACGGCGCAACTTGCGGCGGTCGAGGCGCAGACGTCGGCTGGGTGGAATCACATAGGCTGGCTCAGCCGTGGCCAGATCGAGGAAAAGAAAGCGCCCAGTGTCGTGGACACCCTGTTGCGGGTCGACCTGGATGTCGCGCAGGCCAGAGAACAGGGCTGGTGGCAGGCAAGCCTCGAGTGCCGGAAGCGCCCAATGCACGGTGATGCCCCAACCATTGGATCGGGTATTGGGGCCAGTGTCGCGCTCGTAGATGGCAAACGGAATGCCCGCTTTTTTCAGAGCCTGCGCGAGGGTCAGGCCAACGACGCCGGCTCCAATGATGAGGACGGGAGAGGATGGTATAGAAGACATGGTCTTGTGTTGTGGAGAGGTACTCGACCGTTAAAGTCGGGTAAAAAAGACAAGATTACGACTTGTGAGATAGTATCCTACCTTCCTCACTTGTACAGCATCCGCTCTTACACAGCCTACATCCCACTACAGGGCACAGAGTATTGATATATTGCTGGCTTACTCATATATTTACGACATACACTGGGGACCTGGCTGCTGCTGTGATTTGGGCCCATTTCCTTCAGAGCTGTCATTGTCGATATCAAACACAGCCGGAGTTACAAAATGTAACACGTACCACACTACAGCATTCATAGGAAATAGTATACGTGCAGCAATTATCCCCTATCTTCCTTATTCTTGTCCTCGCCGCCTGCTACAATGCCGAGGATGTGGGGTCGTAAGCTGTGATAAATTGTCAGAAGCGGCTCTCTAGTGCGGGTTTTTTCTTTGCACAGCATTTTTTACTCTGCGCGAGATGTTCAAAGGCCAGTGCAAACGTGGCACATCGCACAGTATTGTCTACTTTACACCTGCTGAGTCAAATCAGAAACATGGATGCCTCTTAGTTAAAACGAAAGTTCTCTCCGATTTTGTAGGGCCTAAATGTCATGTCATTTACAAGTACAACGATAGCACCCCTCAGTTTACCTCCATCAACTCTACCTCTGGGTCGAGAGCCTTCAGAGCATTGATCAGTACTGCTCCGTACTGCTGTCGATAGGCTTGCGCCAGCTGCCAGTTTGCTCGCTCACTCGCATCGATGTCCTCTTCCTCGGCCACATACTGCTCACCCTCGACCAGTCGCTCATAGTCCATGGCCACCTTTGCAAAGAGCGTCTGGCGCGCCCTGTCCTCGAGCTCGGCGAACGGACCCTGCTGGTCTGGCAGTACTGCGGCAAAGACACGATCAAGAACGGTCGTCCGCTGCTCCAGCGGTACCGCATCCATAGACACCTCCATGCCTGGCTCCAGCCCCAGCGCCTGCCGCCTATCTGCCTCTGTCCACATCTGCGAGCACAGGTCCCACAACAGCGCGTCCTCGAAGCGGGAGAAGGCAGAGGGCAGGCCGCTAGCCCTGGTCGTGCGCCGGGGCCACTGCCGTGAAGCGCCCACGACGGAGCTGGGGTCATCCATCGGCCGTAGCGAGAGCAGAAAGTCTCGCGGCAGACCTGTGCCGGTCTCTGTCCCAGTGACTGCAGCCGGTGCTCCTCGCTTCCGCAGATGGACGTAGTCGTTGTGCAGGGTCGCCGTTGGGGGCAGCACAAACCCGTAGCCTAGTAGCAGCTCGCTGTTGGTCTTCATTCCGTAGTTGTTGAACACCTGCTGTCCAGGTGCGTACCGCTGCAGGACGCGGAAGCTCACACCGGCAACGGATGCTGTCTCATGACCAGACGCACTTCCATCAGCCAGGCAGACAGACGTCGCCTTCCACGTCGCCCGCGCAGTCGGATCGTGGTTGGCTAGGTCCAGCACAGGCAGCAAAATGGAGAAGTCGTCCGTCTTGCAGCCACTGTGAAGCTGGGGGACGCTTCGGTCACCACTGGCCTCCCTATCAGCCCTCAATTCTGTCTGCGCCTCTGCACTCAGCACCAGCGACGGCCGGAAACTGCGGCTGGTAAAGATGCAAAACGCCCAGTGGTACAGCAGCCGTGTAAAGTCAGCCAGCGCTGGATACGCCGCGCTCTTGAGAAGCCGCCTTGCCTGCCGGTACTCCTGTGCCATGTTTGTTTGCATCTTTGCCGCAGCAATGCCTGCATTGGTTCCCTGGAGCAGCGCTGGCCCGCTCTCATTATCCTCGCCATCTCGTGGCCATAGCGCCGGCAGATTCCACGAGCTAACGTGCTCAGGCTGTGGCAGCGATGCAATGTACGCATGCCAGTGCGACTGCTGGCCCATTAGGTACTGCTGCATGAGAAAGAAGCGGCCGATGACATGTGGTGGGGCCCGCTCCAAGAAGCTGTTCGGGAAGGCCAACCGTCCCGGGGACAGCCCCGTCTCGTCTGTGGCAGAGGGTCCTAGGGGCCGCCCATTTGCGAGGGCATTGAGGTACGACAGGGTTGTCGACAACGGGCAAAAGACGGCCTCTTCGCCAGATTCCAACTGCCTCTCTTTCCCATCTTTCGACCGCACTCTCAGCGATGTTTGGGTCACGCCGTCGTGATAAATCTCGGCCGCCTCGTGCAACCTGCCTCCAAATGACCGTGACCAGACTATCAGTTTCGAGAACCGGTCGTCGTCATCGAGAGAAGCCATGTCTGATCCCCACTATGCTTCTGCAGCTTTTAGAGGTTTGGCTGTCTCGAAATTTTAGCGCAAAATTTGGGCAGCGGTTATCACGTGATACTGGACGTTCGTTGTCTTCACTGTCAATATTCAAAATCTCGTCAACTCGTGGACTATACTGTATGGGAGGGAATAACGATCTGATTATCCCTCATGTGGCAAGCGTGGTTGACTCAATCCTTCGCCAAATTTGTGCTTGCTGTGGAGAAACTAGCAAGTCTGAAAAGGCTGTAGGCAGTCTTTCAAGCCGTAGGAACCTACAACACAAACCATTAAAAGCTGGCAGCCCGCCTCGTCAATAAACAATCACACGCTATACATATACGTTGCTGCCATTGCAAGTAACTAACCGCCCCCAGATGGGCAAGAACTCAGCAACTATGCCAATCAAGAGCCGTGAACTCGGTGCAGTCCACGTGAGTGGTGTCATGTGATCTGGCTCTGATGCGACCTGGACGGAAACGGAAAAACAGTTGCCTTCCCCTAAGCCTTCCACTCTCGGCAAATTACAGGTGAAAATTTTACTGCGCTAAGGGGCAAAACTTCTCCCTCGGACATCTCGACGTGTTTTGTCTGTCTGCATACACTCATTTGTTGCAGTCGCGCTCTTACTCTCCTAGTAATTGCGCCAGCGTCGCTGAATCAAATCCGAAGCGATTCGACACAATACATGTATTCGTCATCTTATCACGTCTCATCTCTACGCACCTTCTCTCTGTCACTGCCTTCTCGGTTCTCTTCTCGTTGTCAGCACCACGCCGAAAAGTAGTCTGCTGTTGTGTCATTCTGTCTCTGCGCTCGTTGCTACCGTGTCCCTGGTCTGCTACGTGCCTGACTCACTGTTACCTCCTAAGGACTTAATCGATCGCTTTGACCTGACAACGAAAACGTTCTGCTGCGTGCATTGTGTCTGCATTTACGTCTTGACAAAGAGTCGCCGTATCTTGGTCGCCGTTCTCTATTTTGATGTGCAGGTTCTGTAAGACCAGAAGGACGAAAGTTGAAGACAAACGAATCTGAAGAAAAAGACAAACGAATTTGAAGAGCAAACAGATAATACTTTTGGCACCGTGGAATTTGCATACTATTAGGACGCCGTGGTCAATCTCAGCTGCTCCGTCTCGTCGTGTCCAAAACACAACGCTTAAGAATCCTGTTCTTGTTGCCTGCTTTGTTCTGCAGCATCCTTTCTTCTTGCCCACAAAAGGTCAACGGAAGCGGACAGTGCCCAGTATTGTCTTGCGACGGGTAGCAAAAAGAAAAGAGAGGGACGGGTCTCCATACATATACTGTCCCCGCCACCAGATCATTTGTGAATCGGCAGAAATCAGCCGCACCAATACCTTGCCTCAAGTATGTCGGAATATTCGAATCTCGAGTCCATATTGGCGACTCTCGGTAAGTCAAAATCACACTGTCCTCCAAGCTCCTCATGGTCTCTCTGCACGCGTTGCCGGCTCGAAAAGTACAAAGTCCTGCTTGCAAGCCTTTTGACATTCTGTCTGTACTGTGTATATGTATCTACTGTTGTCTGCCTTGGTTTCTTCCCGAAGCTCTTCCCAATCCCGCACATCTTGAAGCCCGTATCTGACCATCTATGTGTTTCCTGTTTGGAATCAACAGCTGCGCAAAAGCCGCAAGCCTCGTCGACGCCTCCCCAATCACAGCAACCATCCTACCCCCCGCCGGCGTCCGGCTATCCTGCCCACAGCCAGGCCCCTGGCGTGTCTGGCAGCGCCCCTTATCAGGCGCCGCCAGCGGCGTCATACCAATATCCGCAGCCGACATCCAGCGGTAGCCTCGACCTGGGTGCTGCCGTCCAGCCCACGACATCGGGAAATGTGAGCATCCAGGAGGCCATTGCCCGGGCCAAGGCGCACGCTACTCAGAACGGTGTCACTCCGTATGACCGCCCCATCACATACTCGGCAACGCCGCCTGCGACTGCACAGCCCGATGCCAGACGGTACCGCAGCTCTCGCTCTCGGTCGCCAGCCCCGGCGAGACGGGCCGGCGATAGCTACCGCAATGGCAGCAATCCGTACCGGGACGAACGGCGGGATGCCAGCCACGACCACGGCGACGAGCGCTCCTTCTCGCCGGCGCCACGCGGCAGAGATGACCGCTTCTCTCCCCGCGGCGGCAACGGTGGCCGGCACCGGTCGCCTGGCCGCGGAGGCGCTGGTGGCGGTGGTGACGATATTACGGAAACGATCGAGATCCCAGCCAGCCTCGTGGGCCTGATCATCGGCCGACAGGGTGAGAATCTGAAGCGCGTGGAGACCGACAGCCACTGCCGCGTCCAGTTTCTCGCTGCGGCCAGCCCAGACGAGGAGACGCGCCAGTGCAAGATCACCGGTCCTGCCGCTCAGCGCGTCATTGCCAGGACCGCCATCTATCAGATCATTGAGGACAGCGGCATGAGCTCGGCTCCCCGGGGGACTGGTAGCGACCGCGGTGCCAGCAGCGGTGGTGCCCGTGGCGCTGGTGGTGCCGGCATGGGAGCCGTCGGTGGCGGCGGTACAACACCTCTCAAGGATGGCGAGGAGTGCGTGCAGATCATGGTTCCGGACCGGACAGTCGGCCTGATCATTGGCCGGGGTGGCGAGACGATTCGCGACCTGCAGGAGCGCAGTGGCTGTCATATCAACATTGTCGGCGAGGCAAAGAGCGTGAACGGCCTGCGGCCGGTGAATTTGATTGGCGCCCGAGCAATGACAAACCAGGCCAAGGAGCTGATCATGGAGATCGTCGATAGCGACACGCGCAACTCCAACGGCGGCGGGCCTGGTGGTCCTGGGGGGGCCGGAGGAACCGGCGGTGCTCCCTTCCGGGGCGCGGGAGGTAGTGGCCGGGAGGCCTTTGGTGGCGCTCCAGGCGGCGGTGCTGGAGGATTCAGGGGTGGCCCTGGCGGCGGTGGTGGTGGCGACCGCATCAACGACTCCATCTTCGTGCCGTCCGAGGCAGTGGGCATGATCATCGGCAAAGGTGGTGAGACGATCCGCGAGATGCAGACGCAGACGGGCTGCAAGATCAACGTGTCGCAGACGCCGGGAGCCAACGAGAACGAGCGCGAGATCGGGCTGATCGGCAGCCTCCAGGCCATCGAAATGGCAAAGCTGGCCATTGAGGAGAAGGTGGAGGCCGTGCGTCAGAAGAACAGCAGTGGCGGTGGAGGTGGTGGCCGCGGTCGTGGAGGAGGTGGAGGCGGCTACCAGCAGCGCGACTACGACAACTCGGGCTACGGCAACGGCGGTGGCCGTGGTGCCGGTCGTGGTGCTGGTGGTAGCGGCGCTGGTGGTCCTGCAAGCTATGCGCCGCCCCAACAAGGTGCCATGTCTAGCAGCGACGACCCGAACGCGGATCCCTACGCTCCCTATGGCGGTTACGCGGCATATGTGGCCATGTGGTATCAAGCACTGCAGCAACAGCAGGCAGGCGGTGCCCCGGGCGACGGTGCTTAGGCTCTGGTCCAAGATGTGAACAGAGGCACACAGACAGGAGACCTCCCTGGTTCTACCGCCTCTTGTGTGCTTTTTGACGATGGGGCGGCATTTCCCATGGGCGTTGCTTCTTGTAGGTTTTTGGTCTGTGTCACTGCTTCCGCTTCTATTTGGTTCTTTCACTGTTTCAGTGTTGCTGTTTTTGTTTTTGCTCTGGCTGCTCCGCCCAGGCGCAGAACTGGTGTCTTCGCCATGATACCCATAACACCTTGTTCTGCTGCTGCTGCTGTCACCAAGACAAACTAGGACCCACAACAATAGGGGCGACGGTGCTTTGGTTGATTCTGGAAGGTTTGGCTGATCTGCATTTTATGAGTGTGATATCTAGGACCTGTCTGTCTAGCCATGTCTTTTTGCTGTCATTCAGGGTGGTGCATGATGTATGTTCTCAGGCTATGAATGTTCGGGTTTGGGTTGTTGGGCTTGGCCAGCCAGTCACTGCCAGGAAGAAAGGTGGCGGTCTTTTTTCGGCGGCCTTTTGACGCCCCAGTCTTTGTTTTCATCTTGAGTTTGTGTATTTTGCTACTTGTGTTGAGATATTCCGTTGAAAAGTTTACCCAATGGTGGCAGATATCCGTGATTAAAGTACAAGTGATATCGGGACAGCCTGATTGCTCTCTTATGCATGTGCCTTTCTCTACCCGGCAAACGGCCGCCGCCGTCGCAGGATGTACTCGGCCTCTAGATCATCCCACCGACCACCTCGCATCGGATCCAGCTCTCGCAGTTTAGCCAGCCACGCCCGCGCCTCTATTATCTCGTTCTCGGCCAGTGGGCGCTCCTCCATCTTGGTCACGGCAATGGTGTATTCGAGCAGTGCCTCGTAAATCCACTTGATATCATCGTAGTCCAGCAATAGATCTTTGATGTCGTCCAGTTCACGCACAATGTACGTCATCCGCTCCTTGTGTGAGAAGTGCGGCGTGATTGTCGGCCGTCCGATGTAGTCGATCAGATTGGACATCAGGAACTGGTGGTAGAACCAGAGTGACTGATCCTCGGGGCCGACATTAAGAGCCTCGCGGACGATGCCGAGTTCTGGCAGGTCAGACAGGTCAGCACAAAGGGGCGATGCAAGAGAGGAGGTAATACATCAGGAAAGATCATCGTCACATACCCGAGTCCAGAAAGTGTGTACGTGCCAGATCGTCAGCCTGCCGCTCCCCCAACAGCCGCGGTATCAGTTTGCTGCGGCTGTGCCAGGCCGAGAAGTTGGACAGGTCCATGTGCACCATCTTGGTCGTGTAGGCGAACTCGGCCTCGACCAGGCTCGAGGGCGGTCCTCCCGCGCCAGCCGGACTCAGCGCCGGGCTCTCGAGCTGCTCCACTACCTGCCGCCGGTATCCCCAAGCATGAAAGTTGCGCCGGTCCTTGGTCAGCATCTTGGAGTCGAGAGCCAGCTCGTCTTCCCAGATGCGCCGGGCCATCTGCGCTTCCAGTCGTTGCACGGCCTGCTGCAGGACCCACAGACGATAGGACCAGATCCAGTAGCACTTGGGGAACTCCATAAGCAGAGGGATGGTGAACTGGAGCTCGGCCGTGATGACCCGTGCGTCGTTGGTGTGGTCGGCCTCTCGGCTCGTCGCCTTGCTGGTCTCTCCCCCTTCTCCCACCCCTTCCCCTTCAGATGATCCCCCGGATGTTTCCCCAGTCAATAGGCGGCTCGGCGGGGTCACGGCCGAAGATGTGGGCAATGATCCGTCGGAAGAGAACGGTGTTGCTCCGGATGGAGATGAACTCGAAGAGGCCTCCGATAACGGCGACCCAAAGGGTCGCCTGGACAAAGACCCAGAAATTAGGCAGCGCCTGCGAACGTTCCATATTGTGTAGTACTCGGGGTTGAGTCGCAGCAGCTTCGTCGTCAGCTGAAATGCGTCGGTTCCGTGGCCGTCCTGCAGTAGGACTCTTTAGCCGCCTGAAACAGGCATGCGTGCGGGCACATGATCCGACGGATTGATACCTACACTGAGTCGGAGCTGGTCCTCGAGCTCGCGATAGGTCTTGATTCGTTCGGCGTCCTGTCGCTTCTGTTCGTCCGTTCGAGTCCGGGGGCCGCGTGCAATGCCGTGCTGGATACCGTGTCAGCGATATCTGCCGTACGTTCTCAGCCCAAACAGCTTAAGACAAGAGAAAAGCACATACGCTCGCCATGATGGGGGAACCTTTGAATAGCTGCCGTTGTTGCTGGATGCACGTCAGCAAATCTAAGCTACTGACGTTATTGTCCCGCAATCGGACTAGACCCATATGGCGACGGGAGCTGATTCACGTGATGCCCTCGATGGATCATTACACTGGACGACCGACATATCATTATTCTTGTTTAGCAACGAATGTACGGCTTTTTCATCAAATTTGTAAGGACCTTTATTGTAACAACCTAAAATTTACTCCAAGAAACACCAATTAGAGCTCTCAATCTATTAATATTGTGCTTCGGTTCCCTTTCCTCTATCGTGTTCGGTGTAACACTGCATTCTTTGAAGTAGTGAGTTCCATTTTGGGAAACCAGGGCCCTTCCATTCTACATCCCTCAATAGGGAAGGACCATTGATGCATAGCGTGTACCTTCCTTGACTACTTAATTGTCACATTGTTCATAAACTTGCCAATCGCTCTCTCTTTATTATGTCTGTCACTTCCCACGACCCTGAATCAGTCTTAGTCAATAGATTTATTGCCTCTCACCGAATCCTAGAAACCTTCCTTTCCTCTCCTTTCCTCGCCCGGTCTGTCCAGCGCGCCGTCCGACTTGGACTTTGCAAATATATCATTACGTCCACGAATCATCACACTGCTTCTCCCTGTCCTCTTCATTTTATCAAACGAAGAGAGTTTGGCCTACCGCTGTCCACAAAACTTCTCCATGTTATGTCTGTGGCTGCAAAGAGACGAACGACAAAGGAATCAATCAGGAACAAGAGCATCATCTGCCTCAAACCATGCGCTCTGCCTTCATTAAATCACCGTTTATTTCAAATTATACAATATCAAACTGCCTCCGGATTTTCCTCACTCTGAGAAAATCCTCAGTTTTATCAGCAGCCGAGGACCAGGAACCAATTGTCTTTGATGCCCGCACAAACGCCCGCAATCGAGCACCAACTCAATCTGTCCCCGTTTCCCGGTTTTCTGCATCTTTCTGTGGCCTTTCTACTTGTTGCAGGAGTCTCGTATGGCCATACTACTGACGCACCATGGCAAACACAAACCAGAACACGCCTGTCGCTCATCGGACAAGATATCTGGGATCCACGCCTTATTGTCCGCCGACTTCGTCGTCGTGGGACTCTGGCTATTGCTCTAACATCACCACTCCTGAACAGCCTTCAGTTCCCCGGAGCCTCCCCGATGTTAGCCCATATGCCTTGGACGGAAACAGTCCAGATATTCCCGATCTACTTCACGAAGAAGGAGACGAAGACTTAATATTCTCAATACCAACTACACCAACAAAGAACGCTGGCCGTTCAGATAGTTTCCGAGACGAGAAGGCTGTTCCCAACATTCCCCGTCCTCCGCGTGGTCACTTTCGTTCCAGCCTGTCTTCTGTCTTCTTTTCGACACCGCCGCCCAAATTTGCTCTGCCACGCAGACACGAGTCCGAAGCCTCAAATACAAAGAACCCTTTCCCGTCTACGCGTCGCCCTGATCGATTTGTTCACCCGCGAGACATGAACAACACCCCACAGCCTCTCTCTGAGAAATTCCATGTCACGAACCTCCCCGATGATCTGACTCCTACAGAAAGACTTCTCCGCCACAGTGATATCTCTGCAGATGTATTCTCACCAACACAGTCCCGCTTCAACCCTGCACCTACCAATGCAGACATTCGCCAGGCGCTCCAACATGAAGCAGGAATTCTGACCCAAACAAGAGCTAGGACTACTCTGGGCTCGGTCGATCATAACAGCGAATCCGAAACTACTGATGAATTTTCCACCGACGGATCTGTCTGGGCTCTGGGTACCATTCCACCTGTCATCGGCGCCGTTGACGATGGGCGTGGAAACTTGGTACAAACTGGTACAAACGCCCCGTACTTTACCTCCCAGTTTGTATTCGGGGCACGACAGCCAGATGACGAGCACAAACACAAGGGTCGACTTGCCGCCGCCTTGGACATTGATCTTGCTTCCAAACTTCTCAGCTGTAACATTGGCCGGAGAATGCAAACACATACGTGGCAACACAAAATTGTTGGAACGAAAAAGACAGCATGGAATGGGACAACCTGGGCGAGACAAGGGCCAATGTCACGTAAGTACTAAAAGCCAATCATCTCCATGAGTGCGAACAGTCCTATTAACTTTTCTACGCGGGAGAAGAAAAATTGAGGCTAGACTGTGCAACAAAACTGCGACCTCTACGGTTAGTACCTTTTGACAATGTTACTTTCCTTTCATGTACGCTGGTCGCTCACTGATCGATACTCGCTAGAATCCTCTCTGCACCTGATTTGCGAGATGATTTTTATTGCTCTGTGCTAGCCTTCACGCCATCTTGTGACACCATTGCCGTCGGTCTGGGAGACTTGCTCTATCGTTGGACCGAGGAAGACGGTGCAAAACTTCTTAACGGATCCCGTGATGGCAATTCTTGGCTTACGTCTCTGGCCTTCTCTTCCGCACAGGGCGGAAAGAGCATCTTGGCATTCGGACGCTCAAACAACATGCTTGGCTTGATGTCCATGTATGAATCTGGGGTCTCACGAATGGTCATACAAGAGAGCGCGCCAATTTCTTGTCTGAGCTGGCGCCCAACGTACACGATGCGGCCATCCAAGAGCCCGCACAAGGCCGGAACACTTGTCCAAACGGAAGATCTATTGGTCGGTGATGATACTGGCAATGTGCAGTATTATGTCGTCGAGTGGCCTGATACATGGGAGGTCGAGAACGACAACTGGAGGGGCGAAATGACGCTGGTGGCCAGGATCTCGGTCCATTATCAGCAAATTTGCGGGCTTGCATGGACTGTTGATGGCCAGTCTTTTGCGACTGGGGGCAACGACAACATGTGCAATTTTTTCCATGCCGATGATGTTTTACCAAGATCCCATCGTCCAGGAGGGAATGGGAACGTGTCAGTGGGACAACCACAGGGACAGACTCTCCTACAGATCGAAGGCAGCCGACTCAGAACCGTTCTCCCTGGTGGTGTTCAGGTTCGAGAGCGGGTTCTCAGCGAGAAATTTGTGCGCCGGATCGGTCCGGGGGCTGAAAGTTGGCGTTGGGAGCATGGGGCAGCCGTCAAGGCAATCGCCTTCTGCCCATGGCAGGAAGGCCTTGTTGCAACAGGTGGTGGCTCCAACGACAAATGCATTCACTTTTTCCACACAACATCCGGCGCTGCGCTTGCGACGATTTTTGTGTCCTCCCAGGTAACGAGCCTCATCTGGAGCAGCAGCCGTCGAGAGATTGCAGCCACATTCGGTTTCGTGCACCCTGGACACGCCGTTCGAATCGCGGTCTATTCGTGGCCAGACTGCAAGCAGGTGAACACGATAGAATGGGAGAGCGAGCACCGAGCTCTGTACGGGATTTCATGCACGAAAGGACCCTACTATGTTCCTAAAACAGAACTTCCCAACGATAAACGCCTTGACAGCAAGAGCCGCACGCTGAAGGAAGGCTGCATTGCAGTGGCTGCGAGTGATGGCAGCATCAAATTCTACGAGCTCTGGCCCTCGGACGACAAACCTGCAACGGGAGGTGTGGGAATGCTTGGGGGCAGCGACATTCTGGAAGACCTTGAGGGAATTCAGAAAGACGGCGACATTATTCGGTGATAGCACGGCCTCAAACCCAACCAAACGGCTGATCACAGAGGAGCGATCACACAAACGGGCCACCTACGAGCGTAAGAGGCCGGTAAGCGCGGTCAAGAACAGGCAGTTCACTGCACATTCTGTTGGGTGGGTATCATAGTTTTCGCTTCGTTGTTTTTGATTTTACAATCGTTGCTTGCTCGTTGCGATCGTGCGCACCTTGCTCCTGTCTTGTTTCCCCTCTTGTGTTGGGGAATTGCCGAGAGATTATGGGTGGTTCTCTGTGAGTTTGGGTTCTATGTTTGGGTTTCTTCCTCACTTTCTTTCGAATCCTTTTCTTTATTTCTTCAGGCTTCTGGGGATAGATAGCACGATTCGACGACGATATTTGCAAGCTGCCTTCACATTCACTTCTGGGCGAGGGCAATTGGGACAGCTGGAGGCGGAGCAGTAATGTGCCTAGACACCTCTGAACTTTCTTGTCCCTAAACACGATAGAAGACGTAGTGACAGTCAAGAAGCCAATACAAACAGATGCGGTTGACAAAAGAAAAGAGCAGCAGGTGCCGTGGAGCACAGAGGCGGTTGAGGAGCACAAATAGTATACAATGTGCCCTGGAACACAGCAAGATACAATGGAGAAATCGACAGGCTACCCAAACAGAAGGGGACAGAATATCCGGAACGCCAGACCATGCGACCGCTCCAAGCAGTGGGAAATAAGAGGGGTGAGTGATTACGAGGTTGGAGCACACCAGCCAGTCCTGCGATCTTTACTTGAGGATGACGATGAGCAGGATGAGGATGACGATGAGGAAGACGATGATGCCCATCTGCCTGCAGTCGCTGGCATTGCGGGCGAGGCGGCCGACATGGTTGCGGGCGCGGTCAATGCGGTTCTGGTGGCGATCGGTGAGGCGTTCGGACTCCTCGAGCATGGCGACGTGGGTGTCGAGCTCGTCGCCGATCTGCATGCTGAGCTCGCGCTGGCGGCTGATGCTGGCGCCGAGAACGTCGAGCTGGGCGTCCTGGTCGGCGATGATGCGCGCGTGCGTCTGCATCAGTTCTGAATTGTCCATGGCCGCGAACCGGCTGCTGTCGTCGGGCTCATCGTGGTACGGCTGGTTGAAGAGGCCGGACCGCTGGGCCTCGAGGTCGAGATCGCTGGCCGACGCGCCGGGTGGCGGTGGCAGCGGCTTGTCCTGGAACCGGACCGCCTTCTTGGCCGCCGGGACAGCAAGAGCAGCAGCCGCAGGCCGGCGCGAGGAAGATGCCGGCGACGACGACAATAGCGGCGCGCCCTGGAACTGGGCTGTCAGCGTCGCGAGCTGCTTCTGCAGAGACGGCAACGCATCGGCAATCGTGAGCGCTTTTCTACAGACAAAGTTAGCCAGTTTTTTTCTCTTTCTCTCTTCTTTCTTTCTTTCTTTCTTCTTTCTTCCTTCTTCTTCCTCCTTTCACCCATCACTCACCCTGCCTCGTCGTTACTCTCAAGTCGTGTCTGCTCCCGCTGCAGCGCCTCCAGGCCGTCGCGGAACTGGTCCAGCGACCGTGAGATCTGGCCGTCCTGGGCGTCGCCTCCGTTGCTGTCATCGCCCGCAGCGTCCGCGGTGTCCTGCAGCAGGTCGAGCGCCTTGGTGCGCTGACGCTCCAGCAGCGACAGCTTGATGTGATCCGCAAGCAGGAAGAGCGCGTTTGGATTGGCCATCGTGGCGAAGAGCGAGGGCGTCGGAGAACGAGGGAGCCGGGGGAAAGACGGCGAGGGAAGCGAGGGAAATCCGGCGAAAAGAAACGATGATTAAACTTTGGAGGAATGGATGGATTGATGATGCGAACGTTGACCAATCGTCCCCTCTCCGTCTTTTCTGCCGGCGGAATCAGCTGCTACGGAGCTGACATGAAACAGACCCTTTGCGTGGAGTCACGTGCAGGATCACAGCGGCACGTGATCTACTATGACCTCGTTAAGACGGCGTCTAAGATAATATTGCGAGGGAGTTTCCGGGGACCTTGCACGCTAGCACAGTTCATGACGATATGACGACACGAGTCATGGCTCAGTCCAACTCTGAACCACTTTGGAAACAGCTGTCTGCGATTCGTCTTGATCTCATGGACGGCGTCTCATGGACGGCGCAGACATGTTGTTCTGGTGCGGTGCTGCAAAAGCAAGGCAATTTCCGGACTACAGACCGGGTGATGGGCGTATCGTATTAGTAAAAGCTTCCAAAACCATGTGAGCTGTACATGTCTGAATTTTGGAGTTGCCGTGTTCTGCCCCTCTTCATCCCCCTCTTCCCGAGCCGATGCCGGTTACGTCGAGCTGCCTATTTAAAGACGTTGCCATCACATATCTGCACCTTTTTCTGCTCTTGCTCTTTCTTCTTTCAACATACAATCATCCCGTCTCGCGAATCACTCTGGTCCAAACGCCACAAATCTACGAAAATACAGTCTTCGACTCCAAACCAGTAATATGACTTGCCTCTTGCAGATCCACGTCTTCCCCAGTCTGCCGTCCAGATTTGCTGACTTCTTTGGTGCAGAAACTCTTTGTAGGACACGTCCGTTCTGCTCTTGCTGAAGCAACCATGGCTTCGTTCGCTCGATATGTATCCTAGCATCAAGATGGCCTCTGGTCATCAGGTAACTGTATGATAAGCGTCATGCGTGAGCCGGTGCCTGCTGTCTTGACTTCCCGGGTTGCTTCCCCAGTATGGCAAGGCGGCATGGCTGAGATCATACGGCTGTTAACTTGATCTGGATAATACCAGCGAAAGGATCATGCTTGCTTCCCCCGCTCCCCTCTGTCTGTCCGTTCTGTGTATCCTAACCGGGGTGCACAGGTTGACCATCATGGCTCCTTCTGCTGTCTCTGTTGAGGAGGTCCGCCGGACCCCAGTAGTCGTGAAGACTCGTGACGATGCTGGCACCCCGTCGGCCACGGAAGCAGCGGCCTGGATGCAGAAACCGCTGGGCCCGGAGCTGACGGCGCTCATGGGCCAGTGGGACGATGGGTTTGGCTTTGCGCCGATCCGTGAGAGCCAGGTGTCGCGGGCCATGACGCGACGCTACTTCCAGGACCTGGACAGCTATGCCGAGTCGGACATTGTCATCATCGGGGCGGGCTCGTGCGGGCTCTGCGCCGCGTACACGCTGGCCAAGCTGCGACCGGACCTGCGCATCGCCATCCTCGAGGCAGGCGTGGCGCCGGGCGGCGGAGCCTGGCTGGGCGGCCAGCTGTTCTCGGCCATGGTGATGCGCAAGCCGGCTGACGTCTTTCTGCGCGAGATCGGTGTGGCCTATGAGGATGAGGGTGACTTTGTCGTCGTGCGCCACGCGGCCATCTTCACGTCCACGGTCCTGTCCAAGGTGCTGCAATATCCCAACGTGAAGCTGTTCAACGCGACGGCCGTCGAGGATTTGATCACGCGCAAGGCCGACGGAGACGACAACAACGCAGTCCGCATCGCCGGCGTCGTCACCAACTGGACGCTCGTGTCGCTGCACCACGACGACCAGTCGTGTATGGACCCCAACACGATCAACGCGCCTATCGTCATCTCGACCACCGGCCACGACGGCCCCATGGGTGCCTTCTCCGTCAAGCGGCTCGTCAGCATGCAGGCTCTGGCCCGCCTTGGCGGCATGCGTGGCCTCGACATGCAGACGGCCGAGGATGCCATTGTGCGCAACACCCGCGAGGTCGTCCCTGGCCTCATCGTTGGCGGCATGGAGCTGTCTGAGGTCGACGGGGCCAACCGCATGGGCCCGACTTTTGGCGCCATGGCCCTCAGCGGTGTCAAGGCCGCCGAGGAGGCCCTCAAGGTCTTTGATCTGCGCAAGAGGCAGAATGCCGCCTATTAGTGGTGGAAGTGGCGGAAGTGTCGGTACGACTCACTGGCTGGTTTCTCTCTTTCAAAGCAGCTTGTGTATGTCTTTCTCTTCAACAGAATCCAATTGGGAACAAATATAAACTCAGTCGTTCGTTAAACTATTTTCCAGCCGAAGTTGTGCCTCTTTGTCGTAGTATGTGGTATTGCCGTTCTTCTGAAGTCACGCGTTTATCGGTTTTCCATCATCCCCATCATCCCCATCCGCCCCCAACCATACCTCCCGCACCGTCTGCCAGTACCTTTCAGGGTCCGTCCTGGCATGCGTCACATGTCCACTCTCCGGAAACAGTACCATACGTGCCACCGTGAAGCCTTGTTCCTTTGCCTCGGCCGCGTGCTCCTGTACATCCTCGGCCGACACGAGCTGGTCCTCGATCGAATACAGGTACACGCGGCGCACTTCGTTCCTGTTCGGCCCATTCTTTTTGTTCTGTGGAATCCATGCATCATCCAAGACGCTCTCGGCGATCTGGTTGGGTTCCTTGTTGCCGTTGCCGTTGCTGCAGCTGCTCCTCAGCCATCCAACCAGACGAATAACAAATGCCCGAGCCTTTGTGCGCAGCCAGAAGGCGGACACGAGAGTATGCACCACAGACAGCGTGGCGAGCCGCACAAGCAGCGGCCGGCGCCACAGGCCAACGGTCATGGTACCGACGGCAACGCTGTAACGGAAATGGCCCGGGCAGGAATCGAAGATGGTGACGTGGCGAGGTAGGTAGACATCTCCGGTCGCGGCCAGCGCATTGTAGAGGTGGTTCAGCATGATACCCCCGCCGTTGGAGAAGAGGTGCACAAGAAGGCGGGGAGGCTCATCCTCGCTCTGGTCCTGCTGCAGCTCTGGCAAAAATCCCTGCACCACTGAAACTGCCGGTTTCACAGCAGCTGCGCCCCGGGACTGCGTAAACACTTGGGCTCTGTTGCTGCGAATCAGCAGCAATGTAGGCGGATTGCCGCCAGGAAAGACACGCCCGTCGCGATATGGCGCTAGATACTTGGCGATGTGAAGTGGCTGGGCATCCATCCAAGAGCAGACAATGACGAGCGCCGGAGCAGCAGAAGTGGTGGAAGGTGCAGCGACAGATGGACGATAGAGATACACAATGTCAGACAGCTTCTCCATGAAGCCAAGGGGATTGGACACAGAAACCGCTGTCGAGGCCGGTGAGGCCGGTGAAGCTATCTCGGGGGCCATTTATGCGGGAAAAGGTCAAGGCAATTGCCGGAATTCGAGGGCAATTGCGATGATTCAATTCGGTTTGGGTTCTGGCGGTGAAGCAGTAATGTTGTTTGTCAAAGGAAGCAATTCTGTTGGGACATGTCTTGGAAATATGCAGGCGTTATCAACTGCTCAGCCCTATGCAAAGCAGAAGGCCTAGCCTAGCCTCGGGGCCATTGCTCTCCAACAACGATCACAAGCTACCGAATCGGATTTGTTGGGACATGGTTTGTAATGGTGCAAGCGATGAGCCTCAACTCTTGGTCGCAGAGACGGCGACAAAAGTGTCCCGGCTCCGGATGCCTTGAATCCAATTCATGCTGTCGGTACAGGCGAACACGAATTCGGTCTGGTTCGGTCATGATGATGCGCTCTGCTTTTGTAGGAAGCTGTGGGAAGGCCAGTCGATTTGTAGGCTTAACATAATACATCTTAATTAAAGATGTTCTTCCTGCTGAAGGCCGCTTTGTGTTGTGGCACAGCCAATTCGTAAGATTGAATTGTGTCAAGCACTTGCCACACCAAAAGCACGATCCACATTTCAACATCACGTTACTATGTACTCTGTACCGCATTTCACAGAACCGCGAGCACTTCTCCAAGCTGGCCCATGGTGGGGTTCAACACCCCGCATGGAGCAGACCTATTTCTAACCCGATAAGGTCGTCGCGTCGAGTGTACGGAGTACAGAGCGCGAGTACTCTGTACAGGCCATCGCTCTCTCCTCGTCACTTCCCTCGTCTCTCGCATCACTCGATTCCACCTTTCCCTGCTCCCAGATGCACACCGTCTCATCGCGCTGACGCAGTTGCCTTCTCCACCACCCCACTCACCATACGTTCCTCCCTCACTTGCGGCCCCCCCGAAGAACCACGACTTACCGGTGACCCCTGACCAACGGACGACACGATGAGAGGCGTCGCTGCCGGTCCGCCCACGTCCACGGCTGCCATGCGTGTGCGTGCCGATACCTGGAGCATCAGCAAGGTCAGTCTAGCCCGCTTTGCCCGCGTCGTTCGCGTCGTCCGCTCTCGTTTGCACGGGGCTCCTTTGCTTTGCACATCACGTGTTGTCCAGTCGACAATGGGGTGGGGGCAGCTCCATCTTGCGGCCTGGTGTTACCGGCGCCGTGGGAAGGCACGATGAACACCCGACCTGTGACAGGCTCTTGTGACCGGATAAAATGCCGAGACTGCGGCAACGCTGCTTCCATTTCCTCCTTTTCCCGTTCCTTTTCACGTCACCTGGGCCGCACTTGCATGATACGAGAAAAACCGAAGCGGAAAGAGCAGAGCACCGGTGCGAGAGAACAAGGGGAGGGCAGTCACGGGAAGGCGGTGCAGAGCTGCAATTGAGGGCAGACATGGCGTGAATGAAAGTCAACGAACAGAGCCAGACGCGCCCAATTTGCAGCGACAACTGGAGGAATAGAGTAAATCCAAACCGAACAGGCATCAGCAGATCTCCAAGGCAGTCCTTGAACGGCGTTTCCAATTGCGGGGTGTCCTTTTTGGTCTGGGGCGTTCTGCCGCGCTTCGACATGCCGTTTCGGAACTGCAGCCTCCCGTCCTTTTCCCCCATTCGTTCCTCTCCTTGTCGCTCTCCTTTGTTCCCCTACGTTTCTTCCGTGTCTTGTTCCCCGTCAACTGCCGCTAGCCCGGCGGCCAGTCTTCGGCCCCAACGCCTACCCTTGGGGGCGTGGCGTGTGCTCGCCCCTGCCCAAAGCCGGCAGCGTCCACAGTGAGCCCGGCCGCCCCAGTGAATAAGTTGACAGGCTGCCCTGTTGAGGTACACCGCCCGCAAAACCGATCACACGTTCACTTGACCAAATCACGGGCGCCGCGGTCCATCTTCCGCCTCGACCATCTCTCCCTTTTCTTCTTCTTCATCTTCCCGTTCCCTCTGCTTTGTCTCCTTTCGCTTCTCTTTCCCCCATACCCCAAACTCACCCTGAGTTGAAGCTTCCCCGCCCCGACGTCATTATCGCCCGTTCCAGAGCACATCGATCAATCCGGCACAGGAGGCTTCTCCCGTTTCCTGTTTTGTCACTTGTCACTTCCTCCATCCTCCATCTTCCCATCTATCAACTCTCTCAGGAACTTCTTCTTTTGTTTTTGTTTTATTTTTTATTTTTCCAGATCGCCGTTCCAAGTGCTCACCTCCCTGTCGTCGCCACTTTTAAAGCTTCTTTGGCTTCCCGCTAGCTGGCCGGCTTCTGTTTTTCTTTTACCCGGCATCACCCGCAAGCCGTCGGGTCAGAAAGAACCGACGGCACTTCGCAGCACCTCGCCATCCCCCGTCATCCCTTCCCCCGGTTCCGTCGTCGCCGGATGGGATTGCTAGTGCCGTCCCACGCCTCTGCTGTATTCTCTGTTGCTTGAACTGCATCCGTAGTCATGGCACGTGGCACTAACGGCCTGGGCGTCCAGGTCGAGGACGTCAAAGTATGCGTGGTGATGGTAGGGCTGCCAGCGCGTGGCAAGAGCTTCATTGCCCAGAAAGGTGCGTCTTAAGAGTCCGAGCTTTGCGGGCACAGGCAGGCCGGCTTTGGACGAATTGGAGCTTAATCTCACACTCTTACAGCCCAACGCTACCTGCAGTGGCTTTCGATTCCTGCCCAGACGTTCAATGTCGGCAATTACCGCCGCAAGGATGCGGCACAGCCATCGGCTGACTTTTTCGATATCAACAACCCTGAGGGTGAGCGGAAGCGCCGCGCTGCAGCTGAAGCGGCTGTGGCCGACATGCTCAAGTGGTTCCGTGCCGGCGGTGTCGTCGGCATTTTGGATGCGACCAACTCTACCAAGGAGCGCCGCAAATGGGTCATCGATACCTGCACGGCCGCCGGTGTCGAAACGCTCTTTGTCGAGAGCAAGTGCGACAACGAGGACCTCATCATGGCCAACATCCGCGACGTCAAGACGACCAGTCCCGACTACAAGGGTCAAGATCCGGAGCAGGCCGCCATCGACTTCCGCAACCGCATCCGCAACTACGAGAAGGTCTACAAGACGATCAACGAGGACGGCGACGAGGATGACCTCACCTACCTCAAGATCATGGACGTGGGCAGCCGCGTCATCATCAGCCGCATCAGGGACTACCTGCAGAGCCGCATTGTTTACTACCTGATGAACTTGCACATCCGCCCACGATCCGTCTGGATATCGAGAGTGTGTTCCTTTGCCCCCCACTCGGCATTGTCTGTTTCTAACGCTCTCAGCATGGCGAGTCCTTGTATAACCTCGACGGTAAAATCGGTGGCGACGCCCTTCTGTCACCCCGTGGCGAGAAATACGCTCTGAAACTGCCAGAGCTGGTGCGGCAGTCAGTCGGTGTAAGCAAACCTCTCTTATCAACCCGTCCGATTTCTCCCGCTCACATTTCGCCAGGGCGACCGTCCCCTCACAGTGTGGACTTCCACACTCAAGCGCACCATCGCGACGGCCCGCCACTTACCCAAGGATTACAACCAGATGCAGTGGAAGGCCCTCGATGAGTTGGACTCGGGTGTCTGCGACGGCTACACCTACCAGCAGATCAAGGATGAATTCCCCGATGACTTCCGCGCGCGTGATGAGGACAAGTACAACTACCGATACCGTGGCGGCGAGTCGTACCGCGATGTTGTCATCCGGCTTGAGCCTATCATCATGGAACTGGAGCGGTCCGAAGACATCCTGATCATCACTCATCAGGCCGTGCTGCGGTGCATCTATGCCTACTTTATGAAGAAGGATCAGAAGGAGAGCCCGTGGATGAATGTGCCGCTGCACACGCTGATCAAACTGACCCCCCGGGCCTATGGGACTGAGGAGGTGCGATACGCAGCGGGCATCGATGCCGTGAGCACCTGGCGAGGAAAAGGCTCGACGGCAAAACATGAGCAGCCTACGCCGGATGCACTTCATTGAGTGGGGATGTATGACTACGATTTATTCGATTTCGGCTTGTTTTAATTCAGGGTAGTTTGGGGTTCGGACTGGGATTGCATGTCTTGACGTCTGCCAGGACAGTCATTATTTGCGAAGTGGAAGAGCTAGACACGGAGCACGAAGTGGTGCACGATGTGGAACTCAAGGGTTCAGTGCAAAAGCGACGCAAGGAATCGCGAAGATTTAAGAGCATGAAATTACACGATGACGGGAAAAGGAGTCGGCGCAGTACAACGACTCAGATGGCAAAGAAGCACAAATGAAAGAACGAACTTGGGAGAACACCATAACAAAAATAAAGAACGATACACAAAAAGAGGCATGTGACTATCAGTAATTCAATGAGTACGGAGTACTCCCGTAGAGCGACCTTGGTCAGTCTACGGATCGGATGGACATAAATCCGTTATCGCTGATTATGTAGCCGTCTGTCCCCACAATAAGTTTTTTCTGCCGTTTTTTCCTGCTCTTTTTTTTGTCGGTGAAAATTCTAAGCATTTTTTTAGTTACCCGTCGACACAGCAGCAGGTGTAGCCATATATCACAATCCGCGCAAGCCCACACGGATAGATATACACAATGGACGCACAAATCAGCAAGAAGCGGAAGCTCAAGGAGTCCAAGGCCGACAAGCTCGCAGCTGACGGGCATGCCGGCCGCAAGGCGCTGAAGAAGGCCAAGCTGGCAGCAGCAGCGGCCGAAGAAGCAGCAGCCGAAGCCGACACAGCCAAGGAGACCAAGAAGGCCAAGAAGAGCAAGCGGAAAGAAGACAAGGAGGCAGAGGAGGCCGCAGAAGCGCCGGTCGAAGAGGAGTCCGAAGAGGAGGTCGAGGAGGCTGAAAAGGCCGACGACGTCGCCGAGGAGGAGGATGACGACGATGACAACGGCTCGCCGCCGCCACTGCCGGCCGTCAGCGAAGATGCCAACACGGATACTTTGACACTGCCGCCGGTGGGCGACGATGCAGACAGCGGCTCAGGGCGATTCGCAGACCTGGCGCTGTCAGACCGGACAAAGCAGGGACTGGCGGACATGGGGTTCGAGACGATGACGGCAATCCAGCGACGAGCACTGCCGCCACTGCTGGCAGGCAAGGACGTGCTGGGGGCGGCAAAGACGGGCTCGGGCAAGACGCTGGCGTTCCTGATTCCGGCGGTAGAGATGCTGTTCGCGCTCAAGTTTAAGCCGCGCAACGGCGTGGGCGTCGTGGTGGTGACACCGACGCGGGAGCTGGCGCTGCAGATCTGGGGTGTGGCACAGGAGCTGATGGCACACCACACGCAGACGACAGGGATCGTGATGGGGGGCGCTAACCGGCGGGCGGAGGCGGAGAAGCTGGGACGGGGTGTGAACCTGCTGGTGGCGACACCAGGTCGGCTGCTGGACCACTTGCAGAACACGCCGAACTTTCTGTACAAACATCTGCGGTCGCTGATTATCGACGAGGCGGACAGGATCCTGGAGGTAGGATTCGAGGACGAGCTGCGGCAGATCATCAAGATCCTACCGAAGGAACGGCAGACGATGCTGTTTTCGGCGACGCAGACGCAGAAGATCGACGACCTGGCCAAGGTGTCGCTGCGGGCGAACCCGCTGTACCTCAACGTGGACGAGGCGCAGCAGTTCAGCACGGTGGACGGTCTGGAGCAGGGATACGTGGTGTGCGGGTCGCAGGACCGGTTCCTGCTGCTGTGGTCGTTCCTGAAGCGGATGGCGGGCAAGAAGAAGGTGATTGTGTTCTTCAGTTCGTGCAACTCAGTCAAGTACCACGCGGACCTGCTGCGCTACATCGACCTGGGCGGAGTGCTGGACCTGCACGGCAAGCAGAAGCAGGCGAAGCGGACGAGCACCTTTTTCGAGTTCTGCAACGCGGAGCAGGGCATCCTGCTGTGCACAGACGTGGCGGCGCGCGGGCTGGACATCCCAGCGGTCGACTGGATCGTGCAGTTTGACCCACCGGACGACGGACGGGCGTACGTGCACCGGGTTGGCCGGACGGCGCGTGGCACAGAGGGCCGGGGCAAGTCGCTGCTGTTCCTGCTGCCGAGCGAGGTGGGGTTCCTGGCGTACCTGCGCGAGGCACGCGTGCCGGTGGTGGAGTACGAGTTTCCGACGAGCAAAGTGCGCAACGTGCAGGCACAGCTGGAGAAGCTGCTGGCGCAGAACTACTAC
Source organism: Grosmannia huntii (assembly GCA_019925595.1). Classification (NCBI taxonomy): domain Eukaryota; kingdom Fungi; phylum Ascomycota; class Sordariomycetes; order Ophiostomatales; family Ophiostomataceae; genus Grosmannia; species Grosmannia huntii. The sequence continues at coordinate 261,103 of JADHKJ010000034.1, forward strand.
CTGCACCAGAGCGCCAAGGACGGATTCCGGGCGTACTTGCACGCGTATGCGAGCCACAGCCTGCGGTCGGTGTTTGACGTGCACAAGCTGGATCTGACGGCGGTGGCCAAGAGCTTTGGCTTCTCGAAGCCGCCGCGGGTGGACCTGACACTGGCGGCCAGCATGGCGAAGAACAAGGCGGGCGGCAGCGGTGGTGGCAGCGGTGGACGGCGGGCATATGGCAGCCAGCCGCGGCAGCACAACGGTACGGGCAAGTTCCAGCGCAGAGGTTGAAAAGGAGAAAACAAGATGTGGATTTGACTTGGTAGATTACTCCATTATTAGCATAATCCAGGGCGTTGTTTGATTACTACATAAGGCACGTGATAGCGGCAGCGGAGCGGGGCCACAGCGGCAGGGTGCCTGTGCACTTGCCGGGCACGAGGCTGGCGTCGCGGCCGACGAGGTCGTCAAGATAGGCCAGCAATACGTCGAGCGGACGCATGTCGAGGTCCGCGAGGTCCGGGTGAGAGGAGCGCAAGACGCGGCCGCCGAAGAGGACGCGGACGTAGTAGTGTGGGTGAGTGCTTACGTCAGCACTTACATCAGCGTCTTTGTCGTCTGTGTAGTCCGTCTTTTCCCAGAGCTCGACAACTACCTCACTGCCCATGCCGGGCCAGACCATGTCATCAGCCTGCAGGATAGAGAGCAGGAGGCTGAGGCTGCCATCATGGGCGACGTTGTGGCGGTAGCGAGGGGCGGTCTGGGTGTGGTCGTGGGCGGCCGCACTGCGCAGGTGGGCGGCCAGCTGGGCGACCCAGACGCCCCAGAGGGCAGCGCTGGTGCCGAGCGAGCGGACGTCGTCGCGGAACATGCGGCTGTACTCCCACTGGCCGAGGCGGAAGACGGTGTCGGCGAGGTTGCGGTCGACACCGACGACGTCGGGCAGGTCGTGACAGCGACGAGCCGAGAGGCTGTCGTAGTAGTGGTCAAAGCTGGTGTGGAAGTCACGGTCATCGGGAGCGACGCCGGAGGCAGCGTCGAGACGGCGGAACACATCGGCGGCGGCGGTCAGGTGGGCGTCCCACGCACGCGAGCGAGTAACACCACTGGCGCCGTAAATGGAGTCAGGGCCGAGGCCGGCGCTTTTGGTTGACGTGATGGCGGCAAAGGCGTCGGTACCGGCAGGACAGGCGTACTGCGGCTCCAGGCCATCGAGGCCTACGGGCTCGACCGAGAAGGAGAGGGACCAGGAGAGAGATGGCTGCCCGGCGGCTGCCAACATGCCTCCCCAGACCATGGCGGCGGTCTCGCTGGTGATCTGGTTGTTGGTTACGCGAAAGGCGGTCTCTGTGGTCCAGACGGCCTGGACGTCGGTGTGGTTGCTGTTGTTGGCGGCCAGGTCGGGTAGAAAGTGCAGCAGGTCGTGGTAGACGCCGTAGAGGTCGGCTCCGTGTTGCCAGGCGTCGACGAGGCCGCCGCGGGTCAGCTGGGGGAAGCGGCAGGAGCCGTGCAAGCCTGGAGCGGTAGCAACGAACGGGTTCCCGGGGCTGGCGGCATCGGGGCGCAGAAACGCGTCGCCGGGACCGTGGTCGCTGCTGGCCGGCTGACCGTAATGGTGCACCTGGGCGTCGGAGCAGTCCCAGGGATACGGCTCGGCCGGAAAGGCGTTGGCGGCGTAGGGAGTGCGCTTGTGGTGGCGGTGGACGAGCTCGACGTAGCGCAGGGTAAAGGCCGACGGCGGCACGATGTAGCGGTCGCGCCGGACGTGCGGCATGTTGCACCAGTTGTAGACGCCGTAGTCGGCGTCGGGCACGAGCGAGCCGTCGTAGCGGAAGCCGTAGACGCCCGAGGGTGTATCCAGCGCGGCTGTCAGGTTGTTGACCAAGCCGTCCCGTGGCGGGAACCACGGCGGCTGCGGACCCAGCGCTGCTGCCCAGAGGGTCTGGTAGCCGTTGTCGTTGCTGGCGCGCTCGAAGCCGCTGTCCAGGAGCGACAGCGGCCAGGGGCGCAGGTCCGGCGGGTTGGCAGAGTTGTACCACAAGGTGTGGATGATGACCAACAGGGCGAAGAGGCTGACAAGCCTGACGACCCAGTGATTACCGGTGATAGTCATGGAGAGGGGGGATTAAAGGATGTCAGAGGAGGTTAGAGGATGATTAGAGGATGTAGGAGGTTAGAGGAGGAGATAGTAGAAATATAACGGTTTAAAGGTCCATTCGAGTGCTATCAGGCTGAGAGGCAAGCGACGACGTGTCTGTTGTCGTCTTCCGTCTGTGTTCAGACCAACAGGTAGTTCTGCAAGTTACGACAGAAGATATCATACAAAATGGACGTTTGGATGTTGGCTCCACAAATCAGATGCCGTATGCGGAAACGTGGACAAGCCGACGCTATTCCATTCTGGTACTCTCCAATACCATCACGTGACTCAGCCTTGTATCAGCCTCTCTACGGCCACGCCCACGGCTCGACGCCAGCCCTTTCAAGCAGCGCCGTGTCGACCTTGCGGTAGCGTGTCTCCCACTGCAGCCAATGCTGGATCTGTGGAGCGTGGATGCTGAGCGTGGGGAGGGCGACGAGCCGCAGCCGGCGGTCGTCCTGGCGCCGCTGGCGCTCCCAGGTGAGCCGGCGCCACTGGTGGGCGTTGAGGTGGGCGCCCTCGCTGTTGGGGCGTCTGTTGGCGGCCTCAGCCTGGGCCACGTCTCCGTCGGTGTCAGCCGGCCAGTACTCGCGACCGGCAAGGGCCCAGGACACGTCTCCGGTGGCGTACAGGGCCGGCAGAGTGTAGCGAGCCTTGCCAGGCGCATGCGTCTTGAGGGCGGCTTGCAGGGCGGCAGCAGCGGCAGAGCTGCCGAGACTGTCACGCAGCGGCTTGGCGTAATCGGCCGCAAACGGGCGCAGCTCGACAAAGACAGGCAGACGACTGCGCACGCGGATCCAGAAGCGGCCATCGTAGAGGTGCCAGCGACTCCAAGCCGGCCAGGGCCATGTGGCAGCGGCAGACATGTCCCAGCGGCGGGCCAGCGCCAGTGGTGGAAACCGGACGGACGGCTGGGCGCTGGGGGTGGCCGGGTAGGGGGCCCGGGCGAGGACCCAGGGGAGGTGGGTGGCGGTGGAAGGGGTGGACACAGCCGGGATGAAGTGCACGCCGCAGATGGTAAAGGGTTTTGGCTGTGGCTGAAGACGGCGGCTCGGCAGCTGCCCTGCCAGCGCGGGAAAGAGGACGTCGACCACGGTCTGCAGCTGGGAGACGGGCGAGGGGTTTGGTTCGGGCGAGACGAGCGCGAGGAGCCGCTGGATGACGAGAGCAACGATGGTGCGAAGGTGGGCGTGGCGCCGGGAGGACGAGGCGGCAGCGTAGACGGCCGAAGCAACGGGTCCAATGACGGGGCGGCATCGCGGGCGAACAACAAGGCGTGGCAGACGGACGAGGGCGGTGCCCGCGTTGGTGGAGAAGCGGACGACGACACGTGCGCGGACGAGCAGCCGGGCAGCCTCGGCCTCGTGGGCGACGGCGGTGGCATGACAGCGCTCGGCGAGGCGCAGGACCGACGACGGCTGCAGGGCGGCCGGCAGACGGTAGTGGCGGGCGATGTGGCGGACGGCGTTGCGGAGAGTGAGGCCAGGATCAGCATTGGTTGGGTCCTCGAACCAGGGGACGTTGTGGGCCTCGCAGGTAGCGATGAGGCGGGCCTTGGGAAAGGCGAGGAGAGGACGGTAGGCGACGATGCCGAGGTCCTCGGTGTCGAGGGGGAGGATGTGGGGAGTGTGGAGGTTGTGTAGGTTGTGTTGGGGGTAGTTGTGGTCGAGGTCGAGGTTCAGACGGTCTTCGGGGTCTTCATCGAGATCGAGGTCGAGGTCGAGATCCTCCAAGCCGAGAACGCCGAGACGTCGGCCACCCTCGCCGGCCATGTCGTCACGCATGACCGACTTGATGCGACGCCGCTCGCGACGCGACGGTGCGTGCATTAGGTACGGCTGGGGGTGGCGCCGGTCGTCGCCGAGGCCGCTCTGGTGGGCGCCGTAGAGGCCGCGGCACTCGGGGATGTCAATGGCCGGCCGCATGCCGCGCAGGCCGCGAATGCCCCCGTGCAGGCCGTAGCCGGTGAGCAGCCGCAGAAGGACGGTCTCGTACTGGTCGTCGGCGTGGTGGGCCAACAGCAGGGAGACCAGGCGGTTGTGGGCCATGCGGACGCCGAGACAGCGGTAGCGAAAGTGACGGGCGGCGGTTTCGATGGAGGAGGAGGAGGACGACTCCGCCAAGTTGGTCAGGGCCCAGACTTGGGTGCGGTGGCCGAGCTTCTGCACAGCCTCGGCGACGGCCTGGGCCTCGACAGCACTGCCATGGCGCAAGCGGTGGTCGACGATGAAGGCAGTAAAGCCAGCGACAGGAGCGTCGGCGATGCGGAACCAAGGGTCGACACGGCGAAGCTGGGCGCAGAGAAAGGCGAGGGCCATGGAGTCGACGCCACCGCTGATGGCGAGGGCTAGAGGGTGAGCATGAGGAAGGACGAATGGCGAGCGAAGCGAGGCATGAGAAAGAAGGAGAGAAAGGAGGAGATAAAAAACGACCGAAGCGAGGAAAGAAATAAAGAACGACCGAAGCGAGGAAAGAAAAAGAAAAAAAAAAGACCGAGCGAAGCGAGGAAAAGAAAAAAGAAGGGCCGAGAGCGAGACTAGAGACGAGACAAGAGAGAAGAGAAACGAGAAGGCTGAGAGTGATGAACAAACGTATAGGGAAGGACTCACCCACTCGGCGATGCTCTACACAACGCGCCTGAGGAAACCGCGGCGGAGCGGCCGCCCGCAGAGCATCGCAAAACTCGGACAAGGCAATCGGCTGGGCACTGCGATGGAGGACGGGGCGCATGGAGACGGTAGGCGGTGCTGCTGTGGGCGAGGCTGCCGTTGTGTCGTAGATGTGCTAACAGCAGCGAGCTTTTTCTGCTATCGTGGACCCACTTTAATCGAGCTCTTCCGACGAACGGAGCTTGTAGAGAGAGAGTGAGAGGGGAGAGCTGCAGACACGGGCGACAGCGAACACCAAACACAGAGCAAACATCGGCCAGCCCACATCCCAACGAGCACCAATGGACTACACGACCGCGCTGGTGGCCGGCGGCCTTGCCGGCACAGCGGTCGACCTCAGTCTGTTTCCGCTCGACACTCTCAAGACGCGGCTGCAGGCCGGCCCTGGGCAGTTCTGGGCGAGCGGTGGTTTCTCGGGCATCTACCGGGGCGTGGGTAGTGCTGTGGTTGGGTCTGCTCCAGGGGCCGCCCTCTTTTTCGTCACGTACGAGAGCGTCAAGGGCTGGATGTGTCGCGACGGCCTCGACGCCCACACGAGCACCACGCACATGCTCTCAGCCTCGCTCGGCGAGATCGCCGCCTGTGCCGTCCGCGTGCCCACCGAAGTTGTCAAGCAGCGCGCCCAGGCCGGCCAGCATGCCTCGTCGGCCGCTGCTCTGACGGCCATTGTGCGGGCCAGCCGTGGCAGCCTGCCCCAGCTGGCCCGCGCCCTCTATCGCGGCGGCGGCGCCACCATCCTGCGCGAGGTGCCCTTTACCGTCGTGCAGTTTCCGCTGTGGGAGGCAATGCGGCAGAACTGGAGCGCCCGCTCTGACTCGGATCGTTTGACGCCGCCGTCTGCTGTCGCCAGTGCCCTCTTTGGCAGCATCGCCGGCGCCGTTGCTGCCGCCGTCACCACCCCCCTCGACGTCCTCAAGACCCGCATCATGCTCAGCCCTGACGGCCACCACTCGCTGCCCGCCATGATGCGCGACATCCATCGTCGCCACGGCTACCGCGCCTTCTTCGCTGGCATCGGACCCCGTGTCACCTGGATCAGCATCGGCGGCGCCATCTTCCTCGGCACCTACCAGCTGGTCGTCAACACGCTCAGGCCGGCCCAGCACGACTGATGGCCGTGTGCGACTCGTTCCCGGAAAGACAAAAGAACCATGAAGATGTACATTAGCTGTATATACGCGAATACACGTAGACTTTTCTCTCTTCGCTTCTCGCATCGCTCCTTCTGTCTTGTCCCGTTCTTTCCTCATCCATTCCTCCCGCTCCTTCCCTTCCTCATCGTATTATTCGTCTCTCTCTCCTCTCTCCTCTCTCCTCTCTCCTCTCTCCTCTCTCCTCTCTCCTCTCTCCTCTCTCCTCTCTCCTCTCTCCTCTCTCCTCTCTCCTCTCTCCTCTCTCCTCTCT